>JAMJFZ010001122.1:1730000-1902500 GCA_026225945.1 Cricetomys ansorgei | reverse complement strand
CTCACTCTGTCTTTTTGTATTTCTCTCTTATTTTCCTTTCTTCCAGTGGTTTCTCTGAGGATCAGAACATACATATCTAGTTCTTTCATAGTTTTCACTGAGTTCATATTGAACATATATGTAGAAAGCTTGTGTCATGTGAGTCTGTCTTCCCTCCCCTGACCTTTTTCTGCTTTTGTGTGTTGTGTCTACATATTTTGGAAATGCTCATTTGTTTTTGCTTAAATTCTAATACTGATTTTTAAATAGCTCCGAACAAGCAGTTTTGAATACCTCCCCACTCCACCCCCCACACCCCTCCCGGTTATTTGCCATTCCCCTTGGTTATCTATATTTCTGGAAGATCCTTGTTTATCCCTGGGCAGATCCCCTTCAGCCTAAAGAGACACCTTGAGCCCTTCCTTCCCATAGAATCTACTGTCTGTGAGGGGCCCATGGGCTATGTGTGCCCTGGCTTTCCTTCATTTGAGAACCTTTCATTCACCTTCATTCCCAGACCTTATGTTTGCTCTGTAGCTGAAATCTGGGCTGGCATTCATCTGGATTCAGAGAACCTTGAATGTTTTTGTTAGTCTGTTTCCCCAGGTGGGAAAGGGTGACCTGCGGTCACTGCAGTAATGTCGTTTGCACATTTTCATTTAAGCCCATATATATTTTTCATGTATGTATATGGCATGTAATTTTTCTCTAGATGCTTTCAAGACCCCTTCATTAGAAAGTAGTTTGGGAGTTAGGTAGAGAGGTACACTCCAATTAAGGGATTTACTTTGAAATTCTCCTATGCTTTCCCCTGCCTGCAAGGGGTCATTTCTTGGTTCCTTTTGTAGGAACAGTTTCCATAGAAGTTTGAGTTCTCTGGCTGGAACTGAAGTGCTTCATGACTGGGGCATTCCCTTGGGGCAAAGCTGCACCAGGAAACTTCAGCTGTGCAGGTAGCTTCTCCAGGCATGGAGTCCCCTCCAACAGGCTGCAGGGAACTTACCCTGTCACTGTAGAACAGGAACTCTGGTCGGATGGATACTTATTTATTTTGCAGTGTGTGGATGAAGCCTAAGGCTTCTCGCATGCTAAGCAAGCGCTCTCTCTCTGCAATATGGGAACTCAGCTCTGTCTGCTTCCAGGATTGTGAGGCGTGAATGAGACGATGGGTAAGAGCTGGAAACTGCATCTCGTGGCCACCATTGCTGCAGTGGGGGCAAGAGGGGCTGTGTGTGCGTGCGGGCACGGCTTCTACATTTGCCTCCACAGCAGGGCATCATCTGTCTTTTTTCTCATTCAGGCCCTTCCTGGACCTCATTACTATACGTGGGGGGACCATGGAGGCATCATTATGGCTATTGCCCAGGGCATGGAGACCAACGAACTGAAGTAAGTGTTTTTGATTACTCCTCCTCTTCCTCCACCTTCTCTTCTTTTAAAAAAATCTTTCCTACTCTGTTCTCCTCTTTTCCCTCCTCCCTCCTCTTTCCCTCCCCGCCTTTTTTTTGAGACAAGGTGTCATGTGTAGTCCATGATGTCTTGAAACTTACCACATAGCGCCTCCAAGTTGTGTAGAACTTGCAATCCTCCTGCCTCACATTCCCAAGTGCTGGGATTTTAGGCATCAGTTACTGTGCCCTGCTTATGCCTTTTCTTTTGACATCAAACTCTTCTCTCAAACTGGCGTCTGCGATGACCTTTGGATCCTCTCTGCAGTGCTGGGTTCCTATCAGAGAGCATGAGACCTCTGGAAACCACCTAAACTTTTCACGTCTGCGAAATAGCTGGTCCCTTCTGTCCTGTGAAAAACAAGTGAAGGGATATTTAATCACTTGAATAATGATTTTAAAACTATCTCGATTCTGTCTTTTAATTAATTGTTTCAGGTTAACATACAGAATAAAGGGTTTCATTATGATATTTCTATTTTTTATTTTATTTTATTTTTTTAGCACATCTGTTCCTTTTTTCTCAGCTGTCACCTTCCCCCTGCCTTGTCTGCTGTCCCCTTCCCTTCCTCTGCCCAGGTAGTCGTGAACATGCCTTTGCTTTGCAGAAGTGGCGTATTCAAAGGTTTGTGCGCAGAGTGACTAATAGTTAAATAAAATGGAATAGTAACAGGTGAGTAGTGGTTAAAGAATGCATGTCATGTGGTAACTAGGTAACGTCTGCTGTGCTATATTTAGTCTTGGGAGTTGGCATAGATGGAGCTGGAAGTGATGTTAGGGGTCAACTGCTTCATTTTACACATGGGAAAACTGAGGCTCAGCAAGGCAAAGTAACCATTGGCTAATAATAGAGGCATTATTGGTACTTAGTCTTGGACTATGTCCAAGAAAAAAGCAGTGTCAGGAGTTTGTTACCTCTCTCCCCGTAATGCTTGATTTTCTCCAGGATCATTTCTTTGCTTGCTTTCATGAAACTGTTGAAGCAGAGTTACCATTGGAAAAGACAGACTGGCCCTCATTTCGGCTTGTTTTCAACTTGAACCCTTTAGCTAGATGATTGCAGGAGGCAGAGAGGACTTCTGTAATCACATTGTGCGGTGGAAGGAAGCAGGCTTCCCTTCCTTACCTTTGCTCCTTTTAGAATTGACCAGTGGCAAGAAGTGGGTGCTTCGAAAAGAAGCTTTTAACAGCTGCTTTCCCCTGTGCTTAACTGGACATGTACTGAGCCTGCAGGAGGCAGAGAGAGGCAAAACTCTGGCTTTCCACTTGGCTGCTCTTTGCCTTAGGTGGCATGGGGCAGCTGCTTCTCTAGAGCCTAGGGTCAGGGGAGACTGTGCCTGTACACGACACCTCGCATCCGTGTTCAGATTAGCTTTTGCTCAGAGGATGATATCCACAGAACACTGTGCTTCCCACGTTTCTGCTTCTGTTTGTGTGTCTAGTCATTTAACTCACACCGCACACACTGAGCAAATGGTACTTATGCCAGGTACTGTGCATCTAAAGATGAACAGGATGTTGTGGTCCCCCTCACTGCCCCCACAAGTGTTGCACCCTCTGGCTGTAAGGTAGGCGAGGAAGTGGTTGTATCGGTTAGTAACTGCTATGTGAGGAAGGTATAGAGGGGCCAGGGCTTGGTTTCCTAGGCGTAGATTTCATTCTCTGTATAGTTTAGTTTTCAGATTTTGGAGTCAGTTCTCAATTTTCCTCTTTTAACTTCTCCACAATTACATTAGCATTCTGAGCTGGCTCCTCTGAAGGAGCTGGTGTGATTTTAGTCCTCTTACACCATCTGTCGGTGCATATGTGCCCAGGGAACGCAGCGTCATTCTGCACTAGCTGCAGCAAAACATGGCCAGGAAAATAAACCTGCTGACAGAAAACCATAATGCCCTCCTCCCTAGGCATTTCATAATGGCTTTGAGGTTGTAGATGTTGGGCTTCTTGGACACAGTAGTGTTCTTCTGTTTGCACAGGTCATTTAGAAGTGTCTGTAGCGCCTGGTTTAAATAAAGCATTTGCAAATAGGAAAATATGGACTGGCCTCCCTTTGGCAGGTACATGTATCCCACATACCAGCCCGAGCTTGGCCCGGATCTGTGTGGCCACCTGGTGTTTACTGAGTGTGTTGCTCTCAGAGGTGTTTGCTCCTCCTTCTGCTGTTCTGAAAAGCAGGAGACGATAATGAAGTTAGTCATAGTCTCCAAAGACAACAGTGATTGGCAGTGCTATGCAGATGTGAGTGAGACCCATCAAGGGAATAAAGACAGAGCCCTCGTGCTGCGGTCACCTTTCAGAGATGGGCTCCATCATCAGGCACCAAGCCTTCCCATCCTCACTGATAAAACTGGGCTAGGGCTCTAGGCTTCTACTCAATCTCACCTCCTTAACCATAGCAACCTCTCTGTCCTTTGAGCCTCAGAATTTCTTGGCTGTCCTATTAATTTAGATTGATTGTGTTCTGACTTCATGTTTAAGTTCCTATTCATTGTATTCCTGGATTCGTCAACTCATTAGTAATGCTTTTGTGGGCCTGTGTTCCTAGTCTATACATGTTAGCAGGCACTTAGCAAATATTTGATCTATCAATAAATAGGTCATGCACACTTGGGCATCTGAGATTGCTTTTTTCTTTTTCTTAAACACTGACTTATAAAACGGGAAGGGATCTGGGAAGGGTGCTATTTGCACAGCTCCAAGGGAGACCACTGCGGTTGTGTTCTATGTAAATGACAACCTCTAAGCAGTGTGGGCTTCCTGAATGTGTGCAGCCTGACAGGCAGAGAGAAGATTCAATCCACCCTCCTTATCTTCCACATGAGGACATGATATGATTTGTGGGAGTTAGCACCCACACTGGAACACGAACAGATTTCTCTGCTAGGAATCATTTCAGGTCAATTACACAAACATTTGTCGAACATCTACAGTGAACCAGATGTTGTGCTAGACACCAACAATGGGAAGGCGAGTGAGGCCTGGCTCAGGAGCTGCCTGTGCCCATGGGGTGCTAGAAGGTCTGTGCCAGCTGGGGAGAGAGCCTGGGAGGAGGGGCTTGTTTAGAAGGGAGGAAAGGAGATACTGTGTACCTACAGATGAATGGGATTTGTTTCCTCACCTGTAAGCATTTTACCTTTCGTTGTAAGGTAGGCAAAGAAAGCCAAATAGAGTAGAGTCTGGCGTTCCAATCAGAGGGCAGAGGTCGTGGAGATAGGGGCATTGGTTAAAGACAGAAAGACAGATTTGGGGTATTGGTTCCCCCACTTCTTGGTTCCTTTACTGTTTCACGGGATTCTTTCTCTGCTTAGCATAATAACTAAGATCCCTGTGTTTGCCTTCTGCCTTGCTTCTCCATTGAGATTGTTAGCTTTGTTGATGTTAATTGAGATGGAGAGCAAGAAGTGTAACGCTGTTGTGTCTGCTTGTCTGAAGTGAGCAAATAAGGGCCCAGGGGCTGGGGATTCCCTTATGCATCCATTCACTATGCTTCACCAGGAAGCTTCCTGGAGGATACTTTCCATTTCTTAAGGAAGCACAGCATCCTACAGAGAAGGGGCTGTTGAATTTTCTATGCTGACCAAAAAAGATCCAAGCACAAGTTTGTTAGTTGCATCCTGAGGGATGAGATCAATTTCCGTTTCTTCTTGGCAGTTCGCCTGTCGGTGTGATGAGATGTTGATAGTTACTAATATTCTGGACTTGCCCCAAAACATCTTTTCTGTGAGGAGATCTCCAATTTCACAGGATTCCCTCTGGGAATCCCCAAGTCCCCCACCCCCACCCCTCCATTCCCACCCCCAGGCCCCCAGCCCCGCAGAGGCTGCACGCTGCTGCATGCCGCAGCATGGCTGTCTTTTCTGGACCTGCATTCTGGAGCAGCCTTATTGTTCTAGAGCATAGGAAGCTGCAATGGCTTCTTCCACAGCTTCTAAACCTACGGCTAAGTAGCACCACTGTGGCGCAGCTGCAGAGAGCTGTGCCCACCCCGTTCTCACCTTGCATGGTTTCCTCTGCTCCTCGAGGCATGTGCAGAAGAATCCTTATCACATTTTAACTGTTACAATGCTGGGACAGGGTTCTTAAAAAAAATGAAAATTCAGTGTGAGTTGTTTAATTTCCTGCAGCAAATGCTGATTGTTATTCTTTCTGGTGGTTGAAGAGGTATGAGGTGCAGGGAACAGGAAGTGGGTGGAGGCTTTATTATTGATGAACCACAGTGTAGACAACACTCACAGATCTGGTCATGTCAACACATTGGAGTGTGAGGTCTAGTGCAGGGCCTAGTATGAGCTGGAGGATGGCAGAGCCACCTGGGAGGTTGTGGAAAGGCTTCTTGGAGGAAATGTAACTTGAGATGAGACCGTAGAGCAAGCTTGGTATATAGACCCAGTATTAGAAAGAGCTTGTGTGGCCGGAGAGATTGCTCAGAAGCTAAGTGCTTGCTGCACTTCCAGAGCACCTGAGTTCAGTTCCTAGCATTGGCATCAGGCAGCTCACAACTGCCTGTATATCCAGCCTCACGGGGTCTGATGCCCTCATTTGGCTTTGCGAGGGGGGTGTGGGGCGGGGAGTAGCACCCTTACACGCCTGGCACACTCACACATACACGTAAACAAAAGGGAGATACAACTTGAGCAAAAGGTGGCAGTGTGAATCTGTGGTCCCTGTGGCCTTCTTGTATGAGCAGAATATCGTCGGGAGGTGTAGTCATGAGAAATGAGGCTTGGGGTGGGCACTAGGCAAACACTAGTCCCTGGGCCTTTTCCTGTCTCTCACTGAAAAAAATTGTTTTGTTTTTTTAAATTAAGTTTTTTTTTTTAATGCTGGGTGGTGGCGGCACACAACTTTAGTCCCAGCACTTGAGAGACAGAGGCAGGAGGATCTCTGAATTTGAGGTCAGCCTGGTCTACAGAGCGAGTTCCAGGACAGCCAGAGCTACACAGAAACCCAGTCTCAGAAAGAAAAAAGAAATTATTATCGTTGTTGTTGTTCTTTGACAAGTTCATATGTGTATGTGTGTATATGCGTATATATGTGTGAAGTTTGGCCACTTTACCCACGTTACACTCTTACCCTCTCCCACTCAAACTAAGCTATTCTTTCCAACGAATTGCTCTCCTATGTATATGTCTTTTTCTCCCCCCTCGAGTTCAATTAAAGTTAATGACATGAGCACAGGTGTGGGTGGGGGTCATTACTGGAGCATGGGCAACTTACTAGTGGTGATACCTCTGAAGACAAAATGACGCCCTCCTTTTTCAAGCTACGATTAACTGTCAGGAGGATGGTGCTCGCTGGTCCCTCCCTCAGTTGCGATGCGATGTTGACGGGCCCAATCTTGGGAAGGTAACCACAGCAGCTGGGAGTTCATGAGTGACACGGCTGTGTATGTCCAGAGGGTAGCACTTCATAGCAGTCATCGCCTTCACCTCTGGCTCCTACATTCTTTTACTCCTTCTTTTGCTGTTGTTTCCTGGGCCTTAGAGGGGGTGATATGGAGGGCTGTGTCCACAGGACAGACTGTGTCCTGTGTAGGGCTGGACTCTCAGCACTTTGACTACTTATAAGTCACTATATTGGTTGTTCCCCACAGCAAAGAGAAGCTTCTCTGCCCAAGGCTGAGAGCAGCACTAACCTATGGATATAAATATCAATATTTAAAGCAGTTTGACGTCATGTCCATTAGTAAGACAACAATAGTAGACTTCCCCCTAGAGCCTTTGACTTCCTAGCCATAGGTATTTGACCAAGTTTGCAGTACCAGGCAGGAATCCCCTCCTTTGGAGGGGACGTCAAATCTAATCAGAAAGCAAGTGGTTACTCCCTTAATAGGTATGCCGTTACTGTACCAGTGGGTACGTTTTGCCCTGCAGGTTGGAATTGTAGCTTGAAGTGTTCGTAGTTGGGTAAGACTGAAAGTTTGCTTTTGAGGACTTTAACTTGAGGAGTGACATGGCTTCCTTTGGAAGAATGAGGATAAATGCATTTCAGAGAAGAAGATCAGAAGTGAAGGCTCATGGGTTTGAGGACTCCATCCTGCCTGAAAAAGACATGCCTTTTGGTTGACTGAAAGCTGATTCTACCATTCACAGAAAGCAGAGGCACAGCAGGAGTCAGGCAGGACCATACCACGGAGGCAAATTAGGTCAAGGTGAACCAGGAGGCTGTTTCAAGTTCCAAGGTTGGGATCAGCAAGGTTGATCTGCTTGTGCTGCCTCTTTTGTTCCTGCCAAATGTGGTAGAGAATCTTCAAGTCAATGAACAACTGTGGGAATGAGGAACTTGCCATTTCCTTCTAGGACAGTTCGATTCATTCTTTTCCTCAGTCACTTATTCACTTGTTCATTGTGAACGTAGGTTCTCTGTGTTCTCTGCACTCCAGGTTTCATGACATGGGTTTGGGTTCTGCTCCCTGGAATCATATAGCAGATACTTCTTTTCGTCTGAAAGCCATGCAGACATTTGAGGACCCCACTGCCCTAAAAGTGGCCCTGCAGGTACCCTCCCAGTTAGCGCTTCACTCTCTCCTCCTGCCCATTATCTGCAACTGTTGGTTTGATTTTATTGTTATTACCGTAAGGCTGGTGTCCTCTATTCCAGAGTTACATCTATTTATGTTTTTTGTTTTGCTTTGCTTTGGTTTGGTTTGGTTTTTTAAGACAAGGTTTCTCTGTTATAACTCTGGCTGTCCTGGAACTCACTCTGTAGACCAGGCTGGCCTCGAACTCACAGAGATCTGCCTGCCTCTGCCTCCCAAGTGCCGCACTTAAAGTCATGTGGCACCACCACCCAGCTTATTCATGTTTTTTAATTCCTGGTTTCTTTTACTCATATAGAATTTTCTTTTTTTTATGTTACATGTGTGTGCATGTGTTCACATGTATGGGGTGTGTTTGTGTGCAGGTGTGTGTGAACCTGTGTACATGTGTGTGTGGAGGCTCAAGGTCAATATTAGGAATTTTCTTTGATTGTGTTTCTACCTAGTTCTTTGAGGCAAGGTATCCCATTCCAACCCAGAGCTTGCCAATACATCTTATCTTCTTAGCCAGTTTGCTCCAGGGATCACCTGTTTTTTCTGCCTTCTGAGGTTGGGATTACAGGAGGGACACAATGTCTACGCGGCATTTATATGGGCTCTAGGGATCCAAACTCTTGAGCTTCAACTACACACACACACACACAGTAACATTTTGGGAATTTAATTCATTCACCATATAACTCTTGTTAGTAGCTAAGTTTTATTAAACTAAGTCCTGGAACTCTATTTTCTGATAGATCTTATTAAAGGACAGATGTCCAGGTGTCTCCTATCCTAAGTTTGAGCAGGTAAGTCTTGAGAACTTTATGAAGAAGTTTATTTTCTCATTTTTGCTTTTTCTTTGGATGCATGAAAGATTTGAATTTCATTTCAGCACTTTAAAAAAATATCTGCACAATTGACCTCGTACCCTTTCCAAATGGGACAGTCACGTTCAAATTTGTTGTCTAAATTGCTGACCGGGGTGTAGAGCTCTGTGAAAATTGAAGTATTATTTTGGTTTGTGATCAAATATGTTTCAGCCCACTTAGGATTATTTCACCAGCAATGAATGAGTCTTATCTGTGTGGTCCACAAAAATCTCCTTAAAAAAGAAGTTGCTTTTACATCATTATCCTTGTTATGGTTGGTCTTGATTATCTACTTGATGGGATTTAGGATCACCATGGAAACAAATCTCTGAGAGTGTAAGAGGGATTAGCTCAATTAGGTTAATTGATGTGGGTAGTACCAGTTCATTGGCTGGAGTCTTGAGCTGAATACAAAAGAGAAACTTAGCTGATGCAAGCATTCTTTGCTCCCCCTGGATGCAATGTTGGTTGACCAGATGCCCCAAGGTTCTGCCACCATGACTTTCCTACCATGATGGACATGCCCTAAAAATATGAGCTGAAACAAACCCACCCTTAAGTTGCTTATGTCAGGTGTCTAGAAGATAAGTAACTAATACAATTCTTTTGTTCAAATCAAGAATAATCAGGAGGAAAGGAAATGGGTTAGTTTATAGTGACGTGGAACCACTGAGTTCTCTCTCAGCTCTGGCTTCCCTTTTCCTAAGTGCTTTTACAATCATTTTCAAAACTACCTTTTCTTCCTTAGGTAAACAAGGTAACTGTTCCTCTTTCAGTCTTTAGGATCTGTTTTGCCTGACTCTTGTAGAATCTATTGAAAAGGACTCTGATCATCCTCACTTTTATCTTTTCTTATTCCCTAGTAGGTATTCTCTTTGTTCCGTTTCCTTTAATTTCCCACTTGCTCAGTCTGAAGACCATTCTCCAACAAAGGCAAAAGTGAAACCCAAATTCTTCATACAATTCTTTATTCTTCACATTATTGGCTGTGAGAACAATGATCTTGTTCCTTTATAACCCTCTTCACAAGTTAACCAACCCTCCAGCCAGCTGACCCACCAGCCCATTGACCCACCAGCTCACTGACCCTCTGTAGTTGTACCTTGCTGTGGCAGCTCACCAAAGAAGATAGGGAGGCATTTTTTTTTTAATAGGTGCAATCCCAGCCAGACCTCAGCAGAGGAAACCACTATCCTGGCAGCCGCCATACTGGACAGTGGAACCCCAAGTATCTGCTCTCAGGTGTTTTTATTGATTCAGAACTCCTCAGATGTTCTACTGATAACAAATGAAGATCATGTGCCTCAAACATCCCCCACATAAATCTAACACCTGCAAACAATACAAAACGTCAAGGCCTAGGCAGCCCCTCATCCATCAGTGCACAAAACATTTCATACATTACTAAAAATAAGCTTTCACAACATTTTCTCCTTTCTGTGTAAGAAAACAAATTTCTTTATCTCTACAACACAATTTACCACTACACCAGCAAACCTGTTTACAAAAGGAATAATCATGAGGGTTGCTAATGCACAGGACCAAATGAGACCAAACATCCACCACGCTTTTCACAATGTCTTTGGAAAGCAGGAAAACATTATCAATGTCCAATTATCTGGAGTTCACTCGCCATCTTCTGGGATCCTCCAAATGGCTTGGGTTACTTCTTTGGCTCTGCCTTCTGCAGCACACACAGCTTGTCCTCCTGGTTCTTGTTGGCTCCACTCCATTGCACACCAGTGTCCTTTGCTGCAACTGGGCTGCACCTTCACCAATAGCTTCTCCTGGGTTCTCTTCATGGTACCAAGCCTCAACTTCTTTACATGACCCCTTCAAGCTGGGCCTTCAACTGCACCTTCACCAATGGCCTCTTCTGGCCTCTCACAGTGCTAAGCCTCAGCTGCTCTCCATGTGACCCTTCATGCCTTCAAAGAGCACCACCTGGATGACTTTTACATACCAAGTTCAGCTACCAGCACAAGATACAACCTTGGTCAGTCTGAAAGACAGCTTCTGTGTACTGACCCTGAGGAAACACTTTCCAGATTTTAAGATAGGGTCTGGTTTGCTGGGAAAACAACTGGTAATCTTGTCTGCAGAATGGGTTCCCTCATGGGGTGGAGTTCTCATCACCATAGCAGATGTATCTTGTCAGGACCGCCTTACCTTACCAGTATCTTGACAGGTTTGCAGAAAACAAAACAAAACAGACCCTGCAAGGTCTGTAATTTCTTTTTCTTCTTTGCTGTCTCCAGGTTGGATTAGCTGGTGTGATGTTGTGTCCCACTTTTCAGACACCACTTGTAGTTGTACGCTGCTGTGGCAGTTCAGCATGGAGACACAGAGGCATTTCATAGGTGTGAACTCTGCCAGACCTTAGCAGAGGGAACCACTGTCATGGCCAGCTCCATACTGGACAGTGGAACCCTGAGCATCTGAGCTCAGGTGTTTTTATTGATTCAGAACTCCTCAGACGTTCTATGATAGCATGTGCAGATCATGTGCAATTAATATCCCCCACATAAACCCAACACCTGTAAACAATATCAAATGTGAAGGCCCAGGCAGCCCATCACAATTATTTTATACATAACTAAAAATAAACTTCTACAATAACCCTTCAACCCACTCACCCTTCATTCCACCACCTGTCCAACCCACAGACACATTAGCCTATTGATTCACCAATCCACTGACCCACCAGCCCACTGACCCTCCAGCCCACTGACTGTCCATCCCACTGACCCTCCAGCCCACTGACTGTCCAGCTAACTGATCCACCAGCCACTGACCCTCCAGCCCACTGACCCTCCCACCCATTGACCCTCCAATTCACTGACTCACCAGCACATTTGCCCTCCAGCACACTGAGAGTAGTCTACTAGTTATTTTGGTAATTGGAATCATAAATCCTGACGCATTTGAACTTGAGTTATCTGGCTCTTCTTCAAATAGATTCTTAGCTGTCAAGATTCATGGCAGGAGTGAACAGGAAGTTGACTCTGGTCTTAAATCTTTTGACCTTGATGATATGTCTCTTCTCATCTTGATTGAACATGTTCCTTAAAGATCTGGCTCTTTCTGTCAGGCAGGTGATAATATCATGTGTTTTGTAATTATCATTGCTTCCCCCTTTTAAGTATGTAGTTGCGTGTTTTATTTTGTATTGTTATATATCTGACATTCCTTTTCTCTTGGGAGTTGTTAGCCATGTGCAAATTCTTTTTTTTCTAAACAATTTGAATTTTTCATTGATAAGTAGAATAAGGGTCATGATGCTGCCTTATCATTTACGACATAAAAATGTAAAGACGAGGGTTCAGGAGATGGGCCAGTTGATGAAGTGATTGTATAAGTATGAAGGCCTGAATTTGAACCCCTACCACCCATGGTGCACACCAGTAACTTTAGCCCTTTGGAGCAAGGCAGAGATGGAGGAAGCCCTAGAGCTCATTGGCTAGCTAGTATAGCCAGTTGGTGGGCTCCAGGGCCACTAAGCAAGTGTCCTTGATTCAAAAAATAAAGTGAAGATTGATAGAGAAAGACGTGACCACTTCAAGTTGATCTGCTTACATGCATGCATACACACACACACACACACACACACACACACACACACATACATGCACATGTGCGTGCGCACATGCGCGCGCACACACACACACTCACACATATACACATACACAAGAAAGAAAGAAAAGAGATCTGTAAGTTGTTTTTCCTTGTCTCTTGTTGTTTTAATTTCACCAGTGAGTCCTCTGTTTGGGATCAGAATGTTGGGATCAGTCTGACATAAATGTTCCCGTAGCTGTTGCTATTTTTAGATAGCCACCCTTTCTTCAAGATTCTGAGAAATTCCGTGTTCTAGACAAGCAGTATACTCTCAGGTACAAGGCTGTGCTTGGTCACACCTCTGATGCTTTGTCTCATTAATGACTTACTGTCTGCACCTTCTGGGAATCGATAAAGAAATGATTCATTTCTTGGGGTTATCTTTGGTTGGAGGACCCCTTAAACGGAATTAACTTGGCCATGTAAAAACTAGATGCACTTCCTATATGATTGAACAGGTGGACCACTCCAAGCATGTCTGATTAATGGATCAACTCTGAAGGTAGCTTTAGGAGTGGTACTAAGCCTTCAGATTCTTAACATTTGTAAACAGCAGGGGATTGAATGGGCTAACCATCCTCACTTAAAGTCCATGCATGACAACATGAGGCTAGAATTTACCCTCATATATGACCTGTGCTGGGTGGGGAGCACTTAGTTACCAGTGACCTGGGTGGCTGCAGAACTCATCCCTTGGTTTAGCCGCTAGGTGTAGAGCGATCGATTCACAAATCTTGGTCTGAGAGGAATTGCTGGGATTGAGTGAGGTTATCAAAAGATTCGTGTCAAATGTTTTGAGTCCTGAGGGAGTAAAAATAAAATCCGTCAAATACTGGAAACGTGAAAGAAACAGGTTTGTATGTAATTAGAATTAGTAGAAACCTGGTAGCCCCTGTAAGAAAAACTTGAATTCAGTGGTTATCACAGCTTACTGACTAATAAAAGATATTTACAGTTTGGGGCTAAGGGTTCTGAGTCCCCGAATGACACTCCATCTTCTATAAGACAATTTAAAATTAGTGTGATTCCTCATGTTCCTTTTTGTTCTTGGACTTGCCTTTTTCTGCCTTGAAAACTCATCTCAGCACCTACTTTTCTACTGTCTTTAATTTTCAAGACCACAGAAAAGCTGGGAACAACATGAAGAATGCTCTGGTGATCTTTCCTAAGAGCCATCAGTTGTTAATGCTATGCCAGCTTGCTTAGCTACCATTACCTGTGTATTTATCTGTCTTCTCCATTCATCTTCTTTGAGCTTGAATCACTTGAAGAGCAGTTGCAGACTCCTGTCTTTTCATGGCTCACTGTGTACGTAAACATGCGTCTCCAATAAGTAAAAGCATCTTCCTATTTGATCGCATTTAAGAAACTAAGATGAACTGAGTCTTTCTCAGGGCCTGTTCGCTCAGTTGTTCACTGGATTGGATATACACATTGCATTTAGTTACTGCTTGTCTTCAGTCCCCTAATATATGAGAAACCCTCTCTGGTATTTTATTTGCTTGGCTTTGATAACATTACAAATTTGAAAAAAATTGTGTGCGTGTGTGTGTTTGTGTGCACATGCGTGTGCACAGGTAATCATTTATAAGTGGTGCACACATGTCATGGCATGTGTGGAGGCCCGAAGACAGCCTCTGGAGTTGGTCCTCACCTTCCACCTTGATAAAGGCAGAGTCTCTTTGTTGTATACCAGGCCAGCTGGCCCACAGGCTTCCTGGGATTCTCTTGTCTCCACCTTCTGTGCTGCCTTAGGAGTGCTAGGATTCTAGATGTGTGCTACTGTGTCCAGCTTTACCTGGGTTCAGGGGGTCTTAACTCAGGTCTTTACATTTGCATGCCAAGTGCTTTTACCCAGTGAGTCACTTCCTCAGTCCTGATGTATATATATGTATATGTGTGTGTGTGTGTGTGTGTGTATATATATATATATATATATTTATACATACACAGATATATATATATATGTACACACACACACACACACATATATATATATGTATATATATATGCAGTTGTTGTCTACACTGTCCTACATTCTAGATTTGTTCAGTTGCACTGAGAGGATGGTCTTAATAAGGTTGCATGTGGCATCTGATTGGTGGTGCTAAGTGTGGGTAAGGGGGTATCTCATTTGCCATTGAAATTACATTTCCCCCTACAGTGAATGGTTGGTTTGTGGGTTGGTATCTTTAGACCACGTGGACATCCAAGTCCCCTAAAGTTTCACATGGTGATTTTAGCATCCGGAGATGATCCTTGTCCGATTTGATTATTATACTGGGGATTACAGAATGATTATACTTCACATTCTTTTATTACTTTTTAATGATATTAGGTGATGTACCACTATAAGAAAAAAAAAAAAAACTTTCCTCCTCCCTCTCCTCCTCTCGCTCTTTCTCTCTCAGCATGGGTAGATAATCATGCTCTACCTTTATTTACTATGCATTATTACCATCGTATTTCTTGTCTGTGTTAAATTTTTTTGAAATCTGGCTGTTTAGAATCCTATCGGTTAGTTCCTGTGTCTTAGTTTTTTGGGGGAGGGGTGGTTTTGGAGATTGAACCTAGCAATGAGTGACACCCCAGTTCTTGTATTTGTTTCAGGTGACAGGATTTGTCCCTGATATTTCTTTATTTTTCTGGCATAACCATAAACTTCCCTTTTGTGACCAGGTCACCATTTCCTCCAAGGAGAGCTAGTTATTGTCACTAGTGATGCGTGTAGAAACTGAGGCCTACCTTCCAGGACTGTAACCTTACGGTCCTTCTGCTTGCATTGGGCAGGTACAGCACCAATGAAGGGGAGACCTGGAAGACATTCGTCTTCTCTGAAAAACCCGTGTTTGTGTATGGGCTTCTCACAGAACCTGGCGAGAAGAGTACAGTCTTCACCATCTTTGGCTCTAATAAGGAGAATGTCCACAGCTGGCTCATCCTGCAGGTCAATGCCACCGATGCTTTGGGTAAGCCACTGACTCCTGGGCCCTGGCCACAGACATGGGGACTGACTGTCTGGAGTGTGCAGAGTGGCAGCTTAGATACTGTGTCCTCAGTCTGAGATTTACTAGGGGAGATGGGTCCACATGAGGGAGTCAAGGTCACAGGGCATTGGTGCTAGGGATTTATTCAGTTCTTCTTGAGGGGACTGCTCATGATTCTTTGTGTATTGGTTTCCTTGTGCAGTACCTGGGATGCAGTAAGTCTAGATGTATATCTGTCAAAAGTGTGAATGGATGGGTGGGTGGGGGTAGATGGGTGGACAGACGCATGGATGGATGAAAATGAGTTTTCCAAATTAGAGGTTTCTCGAGGACCTATTCAGTAGATATGTTCATATTAGCTCTCCGTCAGGGAAAAGGAGGAAAACTTTATTTTGGTTCATGGTTTTGGTCCATAGTTCCTTGGCAGTTTCACTTTAGGCTGTACCAGGAGCTATGATGCGAGAGGTCTGCTTATCCCTTAGTGCTCAGGAAGCAAAGGAAGAGAGAGAAGAGGAGGAAGGGGTTGGGCTCCTAATACATTTGTTAAGGGCATACCCTGATGACATTGCTTCTCTCCTCTTGGCCTCCCTTCCTAAAAGTCCCTCCACTTACCCATAGTGCCATAGGCCCAGGGACTGACACATGAGGCTTCTGGAGCATTCATGATCCAAAGAGTAGCAGCGCTTCGATGCGGGATCCTTTGGAGGCTTTCTGGAGTCCAGTTGCGGTCTGTTGGTGCACATCAGTCCTTAAACAGGGAGGACCGATGGACCCCTGAGTGCCCTTTCACATTGCAGCATTGACCCTTGCCTCTTCTCACTTCTTCTTAGCTGATAGTGACCTAGCATTCTGTGCCTTCTCACTGCCACCCGTTCAACCTCAGCCTTAGGATCTAGTGCATGGGCTACCCGCATCTCCGTCAGAAGATGTCTTTTCTCTCGGAGCCAGAAATAAGTGTATCCATCACATCTTGAATTATATACCTGTGCCTGCAATTATGTACCATCTTCCATCATCTAATTATAAGGCTCATCAAAACAAGGACTTTTCCTGTGCATACTTTTACTTCACCTACCCAGTATCTTCATTGCCTCACAGACAGTAGAGTCTTAATAGTTCTTTGCTAATTTAAATGGCATTGTGTCGACAGATGTGCATCAACTTTGGGTAGCATTTAATGTGATACAAGGCACCAATCTATACGTAAGCATAGAACTCCCATAGGCACACTCACTCTACTGACATTTTGAATGGATGTGGGCTGACGGAATAAGTGTGAAGTTATCTTGTCATTTCTCAGCCTCTCTCATAAAGATCCTGTGTCATCGAGTAGGGCAAACACACTCTTCAGTGCTCTCAGCCCATACTACCAGATGTACCTTCCTTCCACAGGAAGCAGGATGGGTCAGCAGTACCCCAACATCACCTACCAAAGTGTCCTTTTCCCCTAGGAGAGAGCTCACCCCCACCCCTGCCATCTATTTATAAAAGGAGCTGCCAACTCTAATAGTGTAGAGACTTGACTGAGTATTATGATACATATGTCAGAATTCCAGTAGTGGGGAGGTTGAGGCAGGGGGATCAGGAGCTTGGGGAACCACCTGAACTCTCTAGAGGGATCCTCTCTTTTATAAAACATGCAAGCCAGCAAGCCAGCAAGCCACTCAAAACTCTGGCCCAGTGAGATGGCTTAGCGGGTGTGCTTGCTGTGCAAGCTGAGAGACTTGAGTTCAATCCTGGGAACCCATGTAAAGGTGGAAGGAGAGAACTGACTCCACAGTGTTGTTGTCTGACTCCCACATGTGCACACATACACACGATTAATACATACGTTTGAAATAATCCCAAACCAAACAAATGGCAAGAAGTTTGCGCACGCACACACAGAGTGCACAAATCAACAAAATAACTAACAGCAATCACCACCAGCCCCAACCGCCTCATATTTTATGATTCAGAAATTTGGATGGTGTCAGATGTGACTCTCGTCGTCACAGCTTTCTCAGATAAGCATCTGGGTCATGGTGATGTTGCCTTCGCTCTTGTGGCGGCTGCCCACCCTCAGCACAAGAGATTAGAGACTAGAGTTGCTTTGAGCTTTGCACTTGCTGGATGGCCACAGAGGCACCGGAAGTGGCTGGCTGCAGTGAGACAGGAAACCCTGCACAGGCCTGCATCTGATGCTCTGCTCTGCCCCTTTCTATTCTCAGGGGTTCCCTGCACAGAAAATGACTACAAGCTGTGGTCCCCATCTGATGAGCGGGGAAATGAGTGTTTGCTAGGACACAAGACAGTTTTCAAAAGAAGGACCCCTCACGCAACATGCTTCAATGGAGAAGACTTTGACAGGCCGGTGATTGTGTCCAACTGCTCCTGCACCCGGGAGGACTATGAATGGTTTGTTCTTCCTCCATGGCCAGGACTTTGAGTTGCTTTATGTCTGCTCTGCAATGTGAGGCTAAAAGATGGAGAGCATGATCTCTTTCTCTGAGGAAGGAAATAAGCATTCATTGAGCATGCTTTCTGAGCCAGGAACTGTGTAACGCACTTTCTACTTTACACGGTCCTCTAATTCTACAGCCATGTTCTGTTCAGTAGAGATGTGACTTCCATAAGCTGCAGTGATTTCTGTAGGGACTGGCAGCTCAGGGTTTATTTCTGAGAGAGTCCCTAATGGAAACAGGAGGAAAGTTCCGCTTCGGGGAACTTGTTTACTATAGCCCTCCGTTACTAGAGAAGACTTTGTTTTTTTCCTTATCTGAAATGAGGAAGATGTTTGTACGTATAATTTTTGCATCATTTATTTCTCGTTGGGGAAAATATCCAAGACATGTCTGGGAATTAAGTGGGAGTGACATCTGCACAAATCACCATGGCAGGAGATGAGAAGACATCGCAGAGGAAGAGTGCAGCCTTTAGTGTGACCGAGGGAAGGAAGGGCAAGGCTGTGATTTGCATCAGGAAAATCGGGATTTCTGGAGCTGTTAGAGCTGGGCCTTCGGGAAACATGTAGATATGTGGACGGGGAAGAATCAGGCCACCCAGAGCAGTGTGGCGATGTGGGAACAGGAAGGTACCTGTTACTGTCAGTTTGTTTGGGATGACTGGGCTGGGTATGTGGAAGCAGGGTCAGAGAGTGGAGATGAGGAAAGGATGGTGGGCAGTGGGCACAAGTGGAGGCCCCGCAGGAGAGGGTTCTCATTCTGTAGGCAGGGGGAGCCTCAGAGCCCTTTGGGAGGAGTTAAGCTGAGCACAGCTCAGCTGTAGGCTGTCCTGCTGTTGAGTGCACACGTTACCAGACTTTCCACAGTCCCTCTGTCAGGTGCAACTAGACTGCAGGCCTGTAGCCCACACAGTGTGTGTGATTAAGTGGTTATTGAGGTGCCAGCTATGTTTTACTTTTGGCACTGTTGTACTTGGCCAGCGAAAGCCAGAGCCCTCTGACAGATGCTAGTGCAGAGGTTGGAAGAGGGCCCCGTGGTAAATGTTTCAGGCTTTGTAAGCCATATGGTTCCAGTGGTGCTACCCAGCTATGCCTATGACAGTGCCCACAGATGAAGGGATCTGGTTGTGGCCCAGTAAACGTGGTTTTACAAAAGCAGCTGGATATATTTGGCCAAACGTGTGTAGGTCTTGTTAGCATAGAGTTTTACCAGGCTCCCGGGTACTAGACCCTGTTCCTTTGCATTCATTCCTGTTGCAGGTGCCAACAGGGTGCCCCCTGCATCTGAAATCTGCACAGTGTCTTGGAACTAGTCTCTTTTGGGTATAAAAGGTGACTGTACCAAGAAATAAAATGAATGCTAAGTAAAAAGTTATGTGAGGAAATCCAACAAATTTGGATTCGTTGCTGTTTTGGTTTTTTAAAAAAAGAAATAGAAACACTCTCCCCTCAAAACAACCAAAAATTCTCCAGGCAAATTGGCTAGGCTCCTGCTGGTTTGCTAGAACTTGCTTGGTACTTATTTTTGCTGGGTGCTGAGTCTTTATTGTATACCAGGAAAATCTTGCCTTACCCTTTGTGGCAGTGCAGAAATGGCGAAGGGCCCGTTGATGTCAGGCTGCCCTCTGTTTGCTGTGGCTTCCAGAAAGAGGCCGTTCTGATCATACAGCCCTGGAGTATATTCTGTGGATTGGACTATGGCACTGAGCAAAGAAATAGTCCCAAGACACTAGGAGAGATGAGATGCTGGCAGGCCCGCTGTGGTTTACCTGTCCGTGGGTTCAGCCACTAGTGGACCATTGTGTTTGCAAGCCAGGTGAATTCTGATAGCCCTTTCAGACCACAGTGGGACACCAAACTATTGAGGAAGCTCTTCTCTGTTTTCAAGAGGAATTTCTTCCGCATCTTTTTATTTCTCCACATCGCCAAGAAACGTAGCTTTCAACGTCTTCAGTGCAACCCTTAGTAAGCAGTATCATTTCGTGCTGTCACCCATTGCCCACGCGTATGTAGATGTGCAGATCCACATGTAATTAAAACAGTTTCTATGGGACAGTTACTTTTAAACATGTAATGACTATTGCAGGCTTCCATTGTTTGTGGCAGATCGCTGTGACCCACAGGCCAAGAAAGCTGCCTCACAACTGGGGGACTTGCTTTGGAGGCAAACGAGTAACTTACAAACACTCCAGCTCAGATCCTCAAAAGCTCTAGAGTAGCCATTTAGTAACAAATGGATGGATTGGTTGGGGGGGGGGGGGGGGGGAGAAAGAGAGAACTGACTGCCTTTAGAACAGTTCTCCGCAGATCACTAAGTGTGGCTTATACAGTGCAAACTATTTTGTCCTGCCTTTGGTTATGCTTTTTATCTAGGAAAATATATGACATATTTAATAAATGTTGAATTCAATGTCAGGAGGTAGAGCTTTTTGGATCAAGCTCATGAATATGAAAATTCCTATGGCTTAAAGAACTGGTAGCTTGAATTAAGCCTTGGGAAACACAATACAGCTGCCTTACTTCCTACATGGGGAGTGCAGGCTGGAGAAGCCACGGAGTTGGGGGAACTTAGAATTCAACCAGCTTTTGTCTGGTTCACCTACCATCTGGAGTTTGGCTGATGTGGTCCCAGATTAAAGGAGGTCTGATGAGCTAAACTGTCATCTCCCAAAGCTCAGGATGAGACATCCAGGTGCTTTAGATAGTATGGCAAGAAGATCTTCAGTGACGCTGAATTCTTAGTCGCGATGATTTTCAAGGTTAGGAATGGTAGATCACTTACCTGTCATGGACAAGGTCCTGAGTTTGATCCCCAGCAAAGGTTTTTCTTTTTAAATTCCTCTTTAAATTCTCTCAGTGAGTCAAGGAGAACATATCATAGTTCTTAAATATTGGCTAATCCATTGCATGTATGTATGTAAGTATGTATGTACGTGTATGCCTTTCGTGTGTTTGGAGTGTGCACCCGTGATGGCACATGTATGGGAGGTCAGGAGACAACTTCTGGGAGTTGGTTCTTTCCTCTGCTGGTTCTAAGGTAGAGTCTTTTGTTTTTGCACCATGAATGCTAGGCCAGCTGACTCGAAATTTAAACCCATTGTCATGGCCCCTCCTCCCCTTTTTTAGTTGCAGTGCTAGGATTACAGGTAGGTATCGTGGTAGCCAGCATTACATGGTGCCCAGGTTGATTCTACTTTATTTATTTATTTATTTATTATTTATATTTATTTATTTGAAATAGAGTCTTGTATCCCAGGCTGGCTTCAAACCTACTGTATAGTGGATTTTGAACTTCTGATTTTCTTGCCTCTACCTCCCAAGAGCTGGGATTCCAGGTTTGTCCCACCATACCTAGTGGTGATATTGAACCCAAGGCCTAGTGCATGCTAGGCAAGCACTTAACCAACAGAGCTATATCCTCAGCCCCACTATTCCCTTTTAACCAAGAACAGACAGACCCAGAGTCTGGATAGGCAGCTGAAGGTCAATGAGATTTTTGCTTTGGCACGATGGCTTATATCCTCTTTGTCTGCTAAGGGTGTGTAGCGGTGGCTTTCCAGATGTGCTTCTGATATACAACTTCTTCTGCAAATGTAGCATAGTGTAACAAAGTGGCTGTTCTTTAAAGGGCCCAGTGGAGTAGCCCATAGAATGTGAGTACTAGGTAATGTGTAGAGGTTGCAGGGTTAGTTCTGAAGTGCCTGAAGAGTATGTATCCATGGCCTAAGTGAACTCCAATTGCCTTTTCAGTGACTTTGGCTTCAAGATGAATGAAGATCTCTCCTTAGAGGTTTGCGTTCCAGATCCTGAGTTTTCTGGGAAACCCTATAGCCCTCCTGTGCCTTGTCCTGTGGGTTCTACATACAGGAGAACAAGAGGGTATGTATCATACAGTTGGCTGAGCCTGCCTGGGGAAGGAGGACGCTTTGAGGATCACTTGACTTCTGCTCACACCCTGAATTCTCAAACCCCAAGTTATAGGCTGAAGGTGGTTGGACAGCTTTTTAAATTAGTGGCATTTGTAGGGTCTCCTATTCCCAGTGAGAGAACGTAGACTGTGAGCTTTTCTGTGAGGCTGAAAGCATCTTAAGAAATCTCGGCCTGGGAGTTTATAGAAGACAGATATTTTTAAGTGTTTCCCTGAGCAGTTGCATGAAGTTGTATGGGCCTGCCTACTCTAAACGATTATGAGCAAAACTGACTCCGATTGACTAACCACCATCTTTCTGAGTTTGTTGTCCGTGGCCAGGAGTATGTGCTCAATTGGGGTACCTCCATGACCATTCCTTCATGTTTCTGACTTCTTGCTTTGATGGTGGGGTAACAGCTATCGGAAGATTTCTGGGGACACTTGCAGTGGAGGAGATGTTGAAGCACGTCTGGAAGGGGAGCTGGTTCCTTGTCCCTTGGCAGGTAAGACAGGCAGTCTCTTCCCTTTGCCTTCTTGAGTGCTGGTTTGGTCATTCTGGTCTCACCCAGATAGGCATGTGACTCTTTTTACTTAGTGGGGGGACAGGTCATGAGAGTTTAAGCATTAAAGGCTCCTTCTTTCCTGAGTTTAACACATGAAACGCATGTGTAGTCTCATACCTTGAGAGAATGGGGAATATCTGGTGGCAGGTCAGGTTTTGGAGTGTAGTTTTTTTAGTGTCTGTTGTATGTTGTACACTGGGGATTGGGAAGCAGTCATAGGCCTTAGTGTATCTCTGGTTTATCAAAGCTGAATAGAAAGAGACTGTGGCTCCTTCTGAACCAACTAAGTGGTCTATCTTAATTTTGTAATAAGTATTAATTTTATTAGAATTTTACAGATTTCAATTCACTTGCCTGTGCATTGGCAACTTAGTCCTTTCTATAGCCCAGCAATGCATAGAGAACATTGTCTATGTGGGAAAGCAAGCAGGTTCAGAGGAAAAGGTGTTCCTAAGGTCATATAGCTAGTAATTGACAATGGTAAAATTCAAACCTGACGGTCCAGGATCCATTGGCGTCTAAGTGTCAGTCCTATTTCACATGGTCCTTGTGCCTACTAATGGAGAAAACTTTCTTTGGAGAGCTTATGAAGATGGAAGTGTATTTCAACCACATTTTAAGCTAAATTTAATGGTGATGTAACCTGAGTTATTTCTACTATAGACACAAAATTATGATAACCTGCAAAAGAAGTGACTGGGCCGGGAACGTGGCCCAGGGGACAAGAGCGCTTGCTGCGTGAGCATGAGGACCCCAGTTCAAGTTCCCTAAACAGAAGCCAGGCATGAGCATGTGTGTGCTTATGACCTCAGTGCTGTGGGCGGGAGCAAACGGGAGGCTCCTGGGGATTGATGGTGACCAGCTTAGCTCCAGGTTGAGTGGGAGACTCTGTCTTACAGGAGTAAGACTGCTAAGTGTGATAGAGCAGGACCTGTGATGTTAAGCCTGGCACACATGCACAGGTACTGCACACACACACACACACACACACACACACACACACACACGCACACACACCAAAAGGAAAAAAAAAAAAGAGGTTATTTCTTGGTTTCTTTTCTTCCTTCACTGTTTCCAGGTCTTATTCTCTCAGGCCTTCCTTACTCCCTCTGAGGCTTCATCATGGTCAGACTTGTCCGTGAGGGCCAGTGAGTGGCCCTGGCTTCCATCAGCGGCACTGTTGTGATGGAAGCGCCATGGGCACCCAGTGAATCAAGACAGAGACAGGCCAACTTCCTTCTTCCACAGACAGGCAGAGCAGGGCAGCCTCCCACCAGCCTACTGCTCCTCAGTATACCCTGGTGTTTTCATGCTAAGCTCATTAGTCCCTTAATTTAATCTTCCATCATTACCAGAGTAATTAACATACCTCACTGCGGAGATGTAAAGAAGAACCACTAATTCAGCAGATTCCTACACATGAGCAGATAATATTTGAGCGTTCCTTTCAGGAGAGAGGCTGTGATGAGGGCTTTGGTGAGGAGGGTTTGAGTGATCGCTCTTCAGGACCTGGAGTACATACTTCTGTCATAAATATTTCCAGAGATAATTCAGCAAGGGACACAAGTGTTTGTTTAAAGCCATCAGAACGGGCAAGAAAGCTATTTTCTCTTCTGATAGAAGAGGAGGGAGGGAGCAGGCGATGAAATAGAAAAGTCTCACTTTAGGGTGGGTCATCCCCTAAATGCAAGTGGGGAGGTACTCAGAGAAAAAGATGTTTTCCGGCCCTAATGGGATCCATAACGTCTTGGCAAAGATGAGGTAATGTGGACATCCGGGAGGATTTTTTTTAATGCGGCGATTTTTCTTCTTTGTGATTACTGTAACAGTCATCTCTCCAGGCTGTGCTTATCCATGGCTGTGCCAGCCAAAGCCCCTGTTCCTTTTCTAGGTTAGGACTCACACCTGGCAGCACTGTGTGCTTCTCCGTGCCTGCCTCCTAAGCAAGCTCTTCTGGTCTGGGACTGTGCTGTAAGGGCAGTGGTTTCTTCGAAGAAACAAAGAAGCGGGGAGGATTCTGGGTACTGGAGAAGGGTGTGGGTCAGAAATCTCACTGCCCGGCAGGTGGCTTTCATCTTGTGACCTATGTCTTCCTGCCCCCTTCCTTGGAATTAGTGTCAACTGAAAGGACACATCTAGTTACTATGTGGCAGCAATTTGGGTGTTTTTGAAGCAAAATGAAAACAAAGAAAAAGAAGCAAACTTACCTTATTCACGATTTATGTATGTAAATTTATCTAGTATTTAAAACTTTTTGTTGGGCAGTGCCAGGGATCAGACCCAGACTTCCCACCTCTTAAACACATGCTCTACCTGCTCTCATGTAGGGGATTTATGTTTGCAATGTGTTATCAGTATTGAAGGTTTTTTTAAAATCACATTTATTTGTGTGTGTGTGTGTGTGTGTGTGTGTGTGTGTGTGTGTGTGAGGTGGCGGAGGGCATTTGTGTAACAGAGTGTATGTGTAGAGGTCAGAGGACAGCTTCTAGGACTTGATTCTCTTCTTCCACTGTGTAGGTTTCTGGGCATGGAGCACAGGTCATCAGGCTTGGCAGCAAGTACCTTTACCTGCTGAGCCATCTTGCCAATCCAGTATTGAAGCTTTTATAAAGCAGGTGATTATAGGGTATGTGAGTTCAGTGAATTAAAAGGATGAGAAAAAGCCAAGGGGGAATAAAATCAACCAATTCAAGTATGCAGCAAAGGATTCCTGTTTGCATCTTAGTCCCACATGTTGCATAGCCTCAGTGGATGCTTTGAATTTTGTTTTTTTTTTTTTTTAAGAGTTTTTTATTGTTATTCTATTTGGAGAGATGACACAAGTAACAGATATTTGGACAGGCTCAGATTCGAGACACAGCGTCTGAACACAGTCCTTAGTTTTGTCCTAGGAGTCACATGGGCCAGGTTTCTTCCCATCCCTTTTTCTGAGTGGCATCCTGGCAGTTCCCCTGGGGTTTGCTCCTATGTTTTATTCTCCCTAGCATCTCCAGATTGGGTTCTTTTAAAAATTTACCTGCTACACAAGGTATTGCAAAGGACACAGGTGAACAGCCAGATGACAGAGATGCATGAGAGATGCTGAGGGTTAGTGTGGCTGAAGGGCATTGGGTTTATACATCCTTTCTAGTCTTGCCCCCTCAGGCACATCTATGTGTTCAGCTACCGAGAGGTTCCAAGATGCTGTAGAGAGGGATACTGAGTGCTCATCCACACTCCTGTGGACCCGTCTTGACTCGGGCTATTTTCTTAGTAGAAAAGAGAGGGTATTAAGTCTTAAATTACTGGTTGTCTGACATTAGGTAAAACTCTGAAGCATGCTGACCCTCTATTTAAATGTCTTAAAAAATGGCATCAGGAATCTCTGCACCATTCAAGGCAGCATGGTATAAAGGCTAAAACATAGACTGGTTCAGAGCACTTGCTTCCCAGCTGTGTGTCCTTGAGCGAATGAATACACGTCCTTCTATCTCACAGGTGTTTTGAGGATTAAACAATGCCTGGTACATACCAAGTACATTGTGTAAACATTTGTTGAGCAGAAACAGAACCTCTGTAATTACTTTGTGGAACATTTTGTAATCACTCCAGAACAAGTGTATTATTGCTTTGAAAACTTAACAGGTCTACCTAAATGTGACAGGTCATTGTGAATAGTATGCATGAGTGAGCAAATTCGTGGGAAACATGGTTAGAAGGCTTTAGTAGTCACCAAATTGATGGTGTTATGGGGCAGTCAGATGACATGATATGGAATGACTTGTCATTTACATTGATGCATGTTGCCAGAGGCTGTCAGGCAGAGCTCAGAAATATGGATGTTGAAATATTGTTTTGTTTTTGCAATGTAAGAGAACATACGTAAAGAAACACATATACTGGGTTAGAAATGTGACTTTTGTTCTGTGTCCCGAGTCTAGATTCCTAAGCTTTTGTGACAGTCTATCCTTGTGACAATGGGGTTGTGGTTTGTGTGTGAGAAGGAAGTCGGCCAGGCCTGCTAGGCAATGGCTAGCATCCCTGTCTATCCCCGTTGCTTTGTGTCCGGCAGAGGAGAATGAGTTCATCCTATATGCCGTGCGGAAGTCCATCTACCGCTATGACCTTGCCTCGGGAGCCACGGAGCAGCTTCCTCTCTCGGGGCTGCGGGCAGCTGTGGCACTGGACTTTGACTATGAACGCAACTGCCTGTATTGGTCCGACCTGGCGCTGGACACCATCCAGGTGAGTCTATCAGCCCTCGGCTAAGGCTTGAGGCTCTGACTTCTGACTGCCCAGTCCTGGCAGGCTTCAAGCGAGGCTTAAGTAGGTGAGCAGTGAGAGCTTAGCACGTGGTAACCCATCCTTGCCTTACTACACAAAACTGCAGTTTTCTTTCCCCGCCTAACTCTGCCCCTATGAGAAAGATAAAGGATGACCCAAATCCGCATCCTTGACTACATCTGAGGTCTCGCTTTTCATGCTGGGAAGATTCTGGGGTCAGTGCTGTGGGATCGTAGGTTGCCACTTTCCTCTTCAGAATCTTCCCATCCAAGTCAAAGTGCAGTGACACTCCAGTCATCTTCAGTCCACATAACTACCCACTCCAGCTTTGCTGAATCCACACAAGAACCAGGAAGTAGATGCGCATGGTGGGAAACTAAGGGAGGAGTGCCTCAGCCCAGATACTCAGGGGAGATACAACTGAGCGGATCAGTGTTTGCCTAGTAAATGCAAGGCCCCAGGTTCAATTTTCAGGACCACAAAAATTAAACAATGACAACACACAAACGCACACACACACACACACACACACACACTGCAGAATATAGGTATTAAAGATTCCTTGATAGGCCAGACACTTCGCCATATCCTCATCCATACGCTCAAATATATGCATTTTAAAGATTTATTTTATTTTCGTGTATGGATGTTTTGTCTACTTGTGTGTCTGTGCACCATGTGCATGCCTGGTGTCAGGGGAGAGCAGGAGAAGAATCCTCTAGAACTGTGGTTGCAGACACTTGGCTAGCTGCCACGTGGATGCTGAGAACTGAACTTTCTTCTGCAAGAGCAAGAAGTACTTTAAACTGCGAAGCCATCTCTCCATCCCTAAATGAACCTGGGACTGTAGCTCAGTGGTAGATCACATACCTAGCAAGCAGTAGGCCCTAGGTTCAAGAAAAGAAGGCAAAAAAAAAGCTATATCACATTTACTCATTGTCTGCTTAGTTCCAAAGTCCTGGTCTAATGTGAGTTTTACATTATGGGGGTTGGGGTTAGGGGAGACCACTGAGTGTAACTGTCCCAACAGAGGCCATGCAAGGGATAACTGTAAACGGAGACAGAGGAATTAAAAAGTAGAGGCAGCCTGTCTTTCATTTATTTTAAAAGCAGCAGACTCCTATGTCTCAGTAAAAAGATCATTATTCTGAGACAAACCATAGTTTAGTAATCTGTTTTTATAATAATAGCGTAGAGTATTAGAAACAATTAAATTTTGTTTGTCATTGTGTTTAAAACAGGATCTTAAGAGACTCTCTTATTAAACCCAGCTTCTTGTATCAGCAAATTTACTTCTATGGAACCTCGTGTTCTCAGCAAACCAGCTAGCTGAAGGCAGGGGTACTGTCCGTGGGACTGGCTGGCCTTGAAGCAGCTACACAGTTCACAGCGTTGATTGCTTTCTCTCCTTAGCGTCTCTGTTTGAATGGGAGCACAGGGCAAGAGGTGATCATCAATTCCGGCCTGGAGACTGTGGAGGCTTTGGCCTTCGAACCCCTCAGCCAGTTACTTTACTGGGTGGATGCCGGCTTTAAAAAGATTGAGGTACGACCGCTCCTGAGTTCTTCATTAAGCTAGCAGGTGGAGGAGCTGAGCTTCGAGCCAGACACAACGATAGAAAGCAGAGTGTCATGTAACTCTGGAAATTTCCCAGGGTTTCTAGGGCCTAAGCTGGCTGAAGCTCTGAAGGGATGAAAGGGGCTCATCTAAAGATGTTTACAGCCATGAGGAACCCATGTGAGGACCCAAGGCCTGAGATACATGAGAGTTTGCACCTTGGCTAGCAGATGCAACATATAATCACAATGATGATGATGATAATTTCGTAATGCTGTAATCATCATAACAATAACAGTCCATTATTATCTAGAGCAACAGTGACTCTGCCATTATCACTGTTGATCTGTACCTTTGACTTAGCTGCTCAGAAACCTGTTTCAGCTTGTAGAACCAAGGTTGCAAGAAGGTGATGAAAAGCCTGTAAACTGCCCAGAGTGTGCTAAGGAATCATGTGCACCCAGCCTCGAAGGTTGCCTACCGCTGAGGCACTGGGATGCTGGCCCGGCAGCTCTTTGTATTGGCACTGTGGGGGTGTGACATGAAGGTTAATGGGA
This sequence comes from Cricetomys ansorgei, assembly GCA_026225945.1. Classification (NCBI taxonomy): domain Eukaryota; kingdom Metazoa; phylum Chordata; class Mammalia; order Rodentia; family Nesomyidae; genus Cricetomys; species Cricetomys ansorgei. Next base: position 1,873,789 of record JAMJFZ010001122.1, on the reverse strand, counting down.
AAGCACAGAGTAGGGAGGCACAGGAGCGAAGTGACTTAGTGAGGCAGAGAAACAGACTGGTGAGGCTGCCCTGGATTCATATGTCATCCTGCCAGCTCTGGGATGTGCAGCAAGGGGCTTCCTGAAACTTCTCTTTCTTCATGTGTGACAGTGAGATTCATTTACTTAGCTGTTGAATGGCTGCTCCTTGGTGCCCGATACGTGTCAGGACTGGTCTTAAGTTTGATGATACAGTGAGCAAGGATGGAGAAGGGCACGCATGTTCTCTTTCTAATTGCCTTTAAGTTTAGTGGAGCTGGGTATGATGGGGTGCACCTGTAATCCCAGCACTTGGCTGAAGCAGGAGAATCAGGCTTTTGAGGCCAGCCTGCGCTATATAGTAAGTTAGAAGTCTGGCTTGAGACGCACAGGCATCTTGTCTTAAAGCAAATCGAAACCACTGAAAACCACACCAACAAAATAGCTCAATAGAAGAAGCAAAATGCCAAGGAGATAAAGAAACCTATCCTTTGGTGATGTCTGCTAAGAACATGAAACAAGTCACACGATTATGTGGTTGGGGAGAGGATGGCGTGAAGAGAGGTGAATAGGGAATGGGGAAGCTTCTGGGGACTCTAGCCTTGATCTGAACCTGATGCTGAGGGGAATTCTCTCTGGACACTGGCAGAAGTGATTGATAAATACAGTAGTGATGGCAGGTGGGGTACAGTCAGTCCCCAAATCTGTGGTTTCACATCCACGAATTGAAAATATTTAAGAAAGCAAAAACAAACCTGTATTGAGTGTGCAAACATCTTTCCTTGTCATCCATTCCTGAACGACTCATGTAACACCTGTTTCCTTAGTGCCACCGCTGCCGTGGGAATTAGAAGAGGTCTAGGGATGGTTTAAAGTATGGGGGAGATGCCTTTGGGTTGTGTGCAGGTACTGAAGAATGATACATGTGGGGCTTCATGAATTCCGAGGGACCACATCATCTAACTTTGCGCAGGTTATCATGCCCTGGGTTGGGGTCAGGGGGACACAGTTCTAATTTCCCCTTCAGTCCATGTGGAAATGATCTCATCCAGGGATATTGTCACTGCCTTCTGACCAGGAATCAAGGCAGGCTTCCAAATGGTTCTAGGATGGGACTCAGGCAGAGAGAGGAGTGGGGAGGGTGTGTCTGGAGCCAGGGCCTGATGGAGGACTTTGGCAAAGTGGACTTTTTCAGAAGCTCAGATCCTTTCCCGTCTTCCCCCACTTTGTTTCATCAGGTAGCCAATCCAGATGGTGACTTCCGACTGACAATCGTCAATTCCTCTGTGCTTGATCGGCCCCGGGCTCTAGTCCTTGTACCTCAAGAGGGGTAAGTGCATCCCCTATGGGAAGTCAGCACTGTGCCCACTACACCATCAAATACTCGTGAAAGTGCAAGCTTGGAGCAGAGTTTCAGCTTCTCATGATCGTGTTGGAGATAACCTGTTAACTGAGCCTTTGGAGGCCATAGCTTAGTTGTCATGGTCTTCTAACTCCATGTGTGTTTGATTAGTAAGCATGCAACTCTATTAAGGTTTCTAGATGTCTCACATCTGTGGGGTGTTTCTATAGAGAAAGTAATATTAAAGAGAGTCTTTGTAAACTAGGTAGTACACTGATACACTGTAAGGATTTTTTTATCTTGAGTTTCATGCATCTTACAAACATTTAATTCAATCAATCTTTTTCACGCACCCAACTCCCAGCACGTTCAGGTTTTCTTATTTGAAATTAATATGCACTTGGGATATGCATGGGTGCTTTTTATTAACTCCTTAATCACGGGAAGCACAACTAAGAAGGAAATGCTGGGTCAACTTTCCTCTCTCTGTGTACTAATGATTGAGAATTTGCACTATTTTAAAAAGAAAAGTCTAAAGGAAATCTATGGGCTTGATTAAAGATATTGAAAAGAAAACAGAAGATCTTGAAAGGATGCCCACGTTTGCTCTGTTCTCATTCTTCACCCTTCATCCTCCCACGTCCTAGGGATGTAATCACGTCTCTGTTAATGTAATAGTCACCATTAGTCATACATAATAGCTACTGTTAATTTCATGCTTGTATTATTCAGAGTAGTTTTTACTGATGTTACATCTTGATCTGTAAATGTAGCACCCCTTAGTGATACACACGACACATCAGGTAGAATCATAGTGTATGTGTGACTTTGTGCTTGTCCAAGGACATGTGGATTGAATGACAATAGTTCATCAGAGCATGTGAAGAATTTTATCTTATTTTCTGTTGCTGGGATAAAAACGTGGATCAAAGACAACTTGGTGGGAGGAAGGAGTTTATTTTGCTCACAGGTTATAGTCCATCACTGTGGAGATAGCCAAGGCAGGAACTGAAGCAGAGGCAACACTTACTGGCTTGCTCCCCATGGCTTGCTCAGCCTGCTTTGTATTATAGTCCAGGACTACCTCCCAGGGGTGACACTGCCCACAATGGTCTGGAACCTCCTGAATCAATCACTAATCAAGAAAGTGCCCCCACAAACTTGCTCACAGGTCAGTCTGATGAAGGCAATTCCTCAGTTGAGGTAGCTATTTTGGGGGCGACTCTAGTTTTTGCTAACTAGCACATACAAATATATAGGTTTCAAAGTATTTTGGTTACAGTATTTTGGGAGCATTGCGATGGGTATATTTGCTGAATCATACCACATAGCACTTCCTCTACCAATTAACATTTAGATTGATATACATATATGTACATTTCTTCATATAGTATTAGAATAATGTGATTATAGCTGGACTTCAGCAGGTGAATTTTTGAGTCAAGTTCAACTATTTTAAGTTTCTGACTGAACCTCAAATATTACTAACAATAGATAACAGTAATAATGATTGCTCTGAGGGGTTCCTTACTGCTTAGAAGTAGAATCAAGGCTCTCCTGTCTATTCTGATGAGATTGTATGGTCCCTCTATTGACCAGGGTGATGTTCTGGACTGACTGGGGAGACCTGAGGCCTGGGATTTACCGGAGCAATATGGATGGCTCTGCGGTTTATCGTCTTGTGTCAGAAGACGTGAAGTGGCCCAATGGCATCTCTGTGGACAGCCAGTGGATCTATTGGACGGATGCATACCTGGACTGTATCGAGCGCATCATGTTCAGTGGCCAGCAGCGTTCAGTCATCCTGGACAACCTCCCACACCCCTATGCCATTGCTGTCTTTTAAGGTGAGTCCCCTTTGTCCTGCCTTGTGCCCATGTGCAGTCTGCCAGAGAAGGGGAAGGACTCGGTGAAAGACAGAGCTAGGACCTGTTGGGCTTTTATACAGAGTCTGTCTAATGTCTTAGAAGTTGACTGTCTTCTAAATTTGCTCAAACTGGTCTCTGGCCTTCATGAAGAGGTGCTAGAGTTCTACCACTGCTTATATTTCAACAGGCTGAACGTTGAGGTTCCTTCCTATGAGTGTTCTTGCTTTGCTTTTTACTGCCAGTGGCCTGTTTCAGTCTCATGTCTTCCTCTCTTGCTTTGATCCCTGCTGACTGAAGATAAGCGGTGTATCACCTACATCACCATCCAGTTCTCACACTAGAGAGCAAATGCCTAATGCCTAGAGCATGGGGAAGCACATTTCAAAACTGAGGCACCTAGCTGTGGTCCAACTACATGCAGAGTAGAGAGTCTCTTCTAGGCCTTTCTTCAGGTGGGCTGTTGGTGAGGTTTCAGTAAAGCCACTGACAGACAGTTGCACTGAAGTGAAATGTTGACCCAGCCTATTATTCAGTAATTATCTGTTGTCCCCTGTAGTGGTGGTGTGGAGTGGCCCTTGTCCTCATGAAGTATCCTGTAACAGGCAAAGGCTTTCTCTTTAGAATGAAATCTACTGGGATGACTGGTCGCAGCTTAGCATCTTCAGAGCTTCCAAATACAGCAGATCCCAGATGGAGATACTAGCGAGCCAGCTCACAGGCCTGATGGACATGAAGATTTTCTACAAAGGAAAGAACACTGGTGAGACAGCTCCTCTTCTCTCTCCCCAGACTTGGTCTCCAGAAAGGGGCTGCGCGTGGGCAATCTCGGCTCCGAGCAAGATCTGGCAGTTTGCCTCTCTGTTGTCACGACAACATGCACATTATTTAATTTCTTCCTAATGACATCTTAATTTCTTTTCTAATGATACACAAACAGCTGGAAGACAGCATGTTCTGCCTGCCTGGAGTGCTTGGGCTTGTGGGTGATTATACCCTCTTCCTGCCCTTGGCTTCTCACTGATGGGTGGGTATGGGCTTCTGGTTGCAGCTGTGAGAGGCCCAGCATGTGCTTAATCCCTGTTTGGCACATTCACAAGGAAAGATGCATGCTGGGTGCTGAATGCCTGCATGCCCAGGAGCTTGAATGCCCGTGGAACCTTCCTACCTCTGTGGCCATGCTTTGCACAATTGTGTGTTTATCATTCACAACCCTGCCTGGAAAGTCTAAACCTCAGGAAATGAATATCTTGTTTTCTCTCATCAATGTTTCACCAGTGCCTAGCACTTAGTAGGCGCTCAGTTCTTACTTGTTGGTAGAAGGAATGAGCAGAGGGAGAAGAGCTATAGTGGGTAGAAGCAGTTGCTGCTTTTTTCTTTCTTTCATTTTATTTATTTTTATTTAGAGATGAATTCTCACATTGCAGCTGTACTTAGCCTGAAACTCACTGTGGAGCCCAGTCTGGCTATCCCTCTGCCTTAGCCTTTCAAGAGCTGAAATTACAGGTCTGAGCCATCGTGCCTGATTGTTTCTGTTGTTTTCTTTTTGAGACAGTCTCATTTTGTAACCTAGATTTTCCTGGAACTCTGAATCCTCCTGCCTCGATCGCTGAGGTTTACAGGTGTACACCTCCTGGCTGTGGCTCTTCTTTGAAAACTATTGGCTCAGGATTCCAGAACCAAGCTTTGCTCCTGTGAGCAGAGATTGAGATTATGGGAGCTTCCTTTCTTCCTTGGCTGCCTGTTTGCTTATCTTGAAGGAGACTCCTGATTCTCCAGGAGAAAGATGAGGCTTTGCCAGGAAGAATAGTCCCTTTAAGCACACCTTCCTTATCTCTACGGGATTAAATGGCTTCCTGGGTCTGCTGACTTGCCGCTATTGACAAACTGCTGGGTTTCCTGTTTTGAACTATAGGATTGATAGACACCATTTTTGTGCTTCTTGGCTCACCACACGAAGAGAAAATTGACAAGGGAAATAATACAGTTATAGATAGCCACTGTTATCACTTGGAACTAAGGAAGATAGCATGAGAACGCTCTTACAAAGACTATGAAGCGTTGTACAAGTACAAGTCAGTATTGTTTGTATATCTTCACAACTGGTGGGAGGTTGGTATTATGATGTGTGGTTTGCAGATCAAAGAATGAAATAATAGATATTAATTAGTCTTCCCAAAGGTTCTCTCTCACCAGTGTGAGAGCTGCCAGTAAATGAAAAAGCCACTTTTTCAGGGGTGGGGGGTGACTTGTTTTAATGGTTTTGTAGTTTTAGGTTTTTGTTTATTTGTTGTTGTTGTTGTTTGGAGACATATTATATAGCTCCACCTAACCTTGAGAGACACCCAATTTAAAGTAAGATTAGATGAGAGATGGTAGGGTCCTGCTTCTCAGCCCCAGCACCGTTTTCTCTAGGCCTTTGATGAAGAACACCACCCCTACTGCTCCAATGTTTGCAATGTTTGCACTGTAGAAAGTTCCCAAAGATGCCACACAGTTCAGAAGATCATGACTCCAGTTTTATGGATGCTCATAGCATGCTGGATGTGTATCTAGCAGTTTCTATAGCACTGTTCCAGGGAATCTGATCGGCTCAGGCTCCCCCCTTCCCATCTTGGCTACCCCTAGCTTAGCAGCTCAAGTACAGCTGAGAGACAATCACACCCCGCCTCTGGAGCAGTAGAAGGAAGTTTGTGCCTGAACCCCTGTACTCTTGTATGCTGGACAGATTCTCAGCATAGATGTCATTTTCCCTTCGTGTCCTAAAGAGTGACTGTCACTTAAACTAGCCAGAGAAGAATAATTCAGGGAATTTGGGTAGTATCTGGACCTGAGGAAGGGCTGGTTTCAGAGGGAAGTGCTGGTGAGAAGAACACGGATAGGGATGTAAGATCAGGTGTGACTGTCACTTTAGCCTGGGGGCACTTACTGTATCTCTGCTTCCCATTTGGGATTCTCTTGTATCTTTCTTTAATACTGAGCAGAACTTTTCCTGGGGCAGGGGTGGGGGGAGCAAAAAACAAACCAAAACAACAACAAAAAAAACCCAACAAGCTTCCAGTCTGAGTCAGGCCAGTCTGAGTTAACACTTCAGTGGTGAGTCTGTCGGTGCTGCGCTGACCCCCGTAACCATAGCCTGTTCACATTAACCTCCCTGCCTCTGTAGCACCCTGCGAGGTTATCCCAATTCAGGATGCACACCCGAATGCCAGTTCTTCCACCTCCGTTGCTTTTGCTATCCACTCCTAACACGTGTAGGACTTTCTATTATCCAAACATTAAGTGATGGTAGGTGGGTAGGTGCGCGTATTAGGGGGATAGCTCTGTCGCCGACACCACACTGATGTGTTTCACAGTCCGTGTAACCATCGTCAGTCTTCCCCAGGTCCACGTGCCTTCGCATACTCTCACTGGATTCACTGCCTCCATGAAAGCCAAGTTCAGTAACTGGCCCTGGTGGTACACTTCCTGCTAAGAACTTGAGCCAGCTTGCCTTTGAAACTTCAACTTTAGTGAAGTCATCAGGTTTCGCCCCATCTGCCAGCTGTGCCTTGAATAAATAGCAGTGCCCTTGCAATGTGACAACAATTTAGATTTCTGCAATTTGGTGGATACTGACCTATAATAAAAATTTAGTTTATACGGAATATTCATGGGCTTGAGGTCCTTGGTTGTTAGAGAAGACTATCTGGTCTTGCTACCTGACTGGTTTTTAGGAACTGTCATTGGTTTTTTTTTGTTTTTGTTTTTTTTCCTGGTAGGAAGTTTCCCTTTCATCCTTTAAAGAGATCATTTTGCAAGATTATGAGCCTCTTCAATTGATGCTGCCATGGCTTGAAGCATTCTGGAGTTCTTTTAATTTGTCTTTGGAGTCTACCGTAAATATGGCTTCTAAGCATCTGCAGTGGGTATGGATATCTGTTACTCAAGATAACGAACTTGGTAATTGGCAAATCTTTAGATACTTAAGTGAGGTGGTGGCAGTTTCGGGCTGATTCTGGAGGAATTCTCCAAAGAGAGAATCTGAGAATGTCTTGAGTATGCCTTGGGGACTGCCCTGGGCTAAGTCTTCTAAAGGGACATTTGCTGTTCTTCATGTGGGATGGTGGTCATCATACTGTACACTGCCATCCTGTGTATAGGCTCTGTGATGGATTCTCCCTCCATCTCTGTCAGGGCTCTGTCATGTAGCACTCCCAAGTTCTGTTCTCTGGCTTTGTGCCAGCCGGGATGCTCGACCCTGCCTAATTCTTGTCCTTAGACCCGGTGGCTTGCTTGACCTCTGCATGACCTCTCATATTGCAGCACTCTCCAGCTTTGCCTGGATCAGCCTCCTTAAGCAGTATTCATGCTTTTGCTTGTTTGGCTGAGGACGTTCATTCTGCATGTGAAAATGCTGGTCGTGTCATTTTATGGACACAGTTCATGTGTAAATGTCATCTTATAATTGAGCATGTTTAAGGGGCTTGTGTTTTCAGTCCTCCTTTTCTTGGAACATGGAGTGTTCTGAACACAAACAACAACACATCCCATCCCATACCTTTTTTGAGTTGTTCTTCATTAGAAGTGGCCCTGTGTGGATTCTGTATTCTTTCCTACGGTGAGGGAGGCAGGTATTTGAAGTAAAGGAACACTTATTCCTACAGATGACAGGGCAAGATGATGTTTAAGGGTTCTGATCTGGGCAGCTGGTGATTCTTCTCTGGCAACGAAGCTGTTATGGTGGATTGAGTCATTTGCTGGAATCTTTTTGATATACACACACACACACACACACACACACACACACACACACACACACTGTCTGCATGTTCACCTGTATGCCGGAAGAAGGCACCAGACCACATTATAAATGGTTGTGAGCCACCATGTGGTTTCTGCGAATTGACTCAGGACCTCTGGAAGAGCAATCTGTGCTCTTAACTGCTGAGCCATCTCTCCAGCCCTCATTTTACTTTTTATTTATAATGCCACTTAAACCTATTGAGGTGCCAACATCCCCAGAGCCCTCTTTAATACTCATTTATTTATTTTTTGGTGTTTTGAGACAGGATTTCTCTGTTGTACCTCTGTCCTGGAACTCACTCTGTAGACAAGTCTGGCCTTGAACTCACAGAGATCCACCTGCCTCTGCCTCCCGAGTGCTGGGATTAAAGGCGTGGCTGGGATACCCTGGCTGGGATCCTGGACTCTATAAATAAACAAAGGGAGCTGAGCATTGACATTGCGTCCATCCTTCTCTGCTTTTTTGACTGTGAACACAGAGGGACCATCTCCCTCAAGCTTTTTCTGATGGACTGTGTCCTGGAATTGTGAGCCAAAACAAAATCTTCTCCTTTAAAGTTGCTTTTGTCAACAACAAGAAAAGAAACTAAAATATCTATGAAGCTTGTTTTGCAGCCTGTCGGTAGAGGTCGGCCCATCTTAGCTCAAGTCTTCAGTAGATGGAAACAGATCACATGGGTTTCTGGGAGGTGCGGGGGGAGATGTATCTGTGAAATAGTCCAGCCAAAGATCCAGCAGTTGAATTTTATAAAAGGTTTTAATCTCCCCTCCCCCATTTCATGACTAAAAGCCACAAGCAAAAGAAAACTATGCAAACACTTCACAGTTTCCGTGCTTTATGCCTCTCCCATAGCTGTGTCATGCTTCTGGTTGTTACTAAATAAGGGTGAAATCCTCCCCCTCTACTGGCAAAAGGGTGGGGGATGGGAAAGCAATTTGACCATGTTTGTCTATTGGCAGTGTAGAATTTTTGAACATCTAATCTGGCAAATTCTTTTGGCTAAGTTGACCCAAAGGAAAGATCGGCATAGTGGTAAGGTCAGCAGTGCCTGGTCCTTCTGTGGATCTTTTGCATGGTGGTGGCTAATCAGTTTCATGTAAGGTTCCTCGTTCAGTCAGTTAGCTGTGCTGTAACGCAAAAGACTTGAGAGGGGGCATCTAGTAATAATATTGTTATTATTACGATATAGGTATATATTTCAATGAAGGGCATTTGGGTCCTGAAGAGCAGAAATCCATTCAGGCTGGAGGAGGTAAAAAGTATTATTGAAAGACAAGGAAGGTAGTAAGGAACTCAGAGATGGGAGATCAGCCTAAACCATCAGGTGGGTGCAGATGGCCATGGAAAGCCACCTTTCCTTTCCTTGCGGCCAGAAAGAGGAGAGGGAATGGTCTCTGTGTTCCTTTCAGTGTCTCGACTCTGCAGACTGTACCTGCAGTCCTGCCAGCTACAGTCTGCACACAGGTGAGACTTCTGTGTATCACCTTAGATCCCTGTGCTCGGTAACCCTTCTTCTCACCTCAACTTCCTGGTTGATTTCTAACCATACACTAATTCAGTTCCATACCACCAGGAGGAACATCTACCTGCCTCGGTGCCTAGTCTTTTAAATTTTATTTGTATGTGCACCAGGGTTTACTTGCATATATGTATGTGTCCCACATGTATGCCTGGTACCCACAGAGGTCAGAAGAGTGTATCAGAATTGTAGAACTGGAGTTACAGATGGTGATGAACCATCTGTGAACCATGTGGGTGCTGGGAATGGAACCTGGGTCTTCTCCAAGAGCAACAAGTGCTCTTAATCTTTGAGCCATTTTCTCCAGCCCCATAGGCCCAAGCAGTCTTAAGAAGACAAGTCATTGAGAAGCCCTCACTGGGATGCTTCGGAGATTTTCAGAGCTCCCCATTGCTTCATCTGTGGGATGATCTTCAGTGGCTCATGTTCTGTGGCTCCCCCATGGCGTGTATTAACCCAACCGCTGCTGCTTTTGTGTTTTCTCTCCAGGGAGCAATGCCTGTGTGCCTCAGCCCTGCAGCCTGCTGTGTCTCCCTAAGGCCAACAACAGCAAAAGCTGCAGGTGTCCTGAAGGTGTGACCAGCAGTGTCCTTCCCTCTGGAGACCTGATGTGTGACTGCCCTCAGGGATATCAGAGGAAGAACAACACCTGTATCAAAGAAGGTGCATCCCATTTCTTTCCTACCCTCCTTCCCCTTCCCTTCTATCTTAGAGTCTTTTAGATTTGGGTTTTTAGAACATATCCAGGTGGAAATGACACCAGTAAGATACTGATAGGAATTCTGGTTTGGGTTCTAAGGCTTCTGGCACTTTAGTCCCATTCACAACAGTTCTTGGCCATTCATAGACAAGTCATAGCTGTGCTCCTTGGTTTAATGGCAAATGGCACAAGCTTTTTTTTAGGTCCAGCTTTCTTTTGTTCTATATATTTCTCTATTCACCCACCCCTCATATGCAGGATCTCCAACACGAGTCTTAAAGCATTGGATCAACTTGCCTTCCGAACATAAGTGGCTAAACTCTGCCAGAGCAGACTGCTTGCTCTCTATCTGCCACTGCAGAGCTCGCAATGGCCCAGACTTTCAGATCAATGTTGGCAGAGGGCTAAAGGTCTTGACTTCCAAGCTGTGAGCAAGTAAATAACAGTAGAAGCCTCATCTTTAGCCAGTTTGAATTTGAATACATGGTTTTAAAATCTTTTCCTATGAGAATCTGACCACCCTTCCCCCCATCTTTTTGCCAGTTGCCACAGTCTGGGTCCCTAGCCTCAGATTCCTATCAGCAAGAGCTTGGGAAAGGTGACCTTGCCATAAGCACTTGGATGGATAGCCAAATTCCTGTGTGTCCTTACGATCTAGGTCATATTTGCTTTGTAATCCTAACCACACTTCTCTGAGGCCAGGCCAGGCGGGTGCACAATGGAAGCCTTATTGTCCAGCTTCCTTAAGTACAAATGCAGAAAAGTTTACTCTTGCTTCCTCAGAAACAGGAGACTTCCTTTCATGCTCTGAATGGTGACTTAAAGCTATTTGGAGAGAAAGTCAACAGTAAATTATAAGAAGAGGCCAAAAAGGTTTCTCCAGTCACAATCGGAATGCTTTTGATTGTCCACACAGGCCACCAGTGTCCTTGACCCAATGTGCTGAACAGTGCTTTTATGTCCTATATAAGTCCTTGCTTTGAAGAAGCCAAGGACCTAAAAAAGAAAGAAAGGAAGGAAGGAAGGAAGGAAGAAAGGAAGAAAGAAAAGAAAAATCATACTAGTAAAATCTTAGTAAGCTGCTCGGTTATTAAATTAGCGTATACATGTACATATAACTCTATCTAACTACATAAAATCTTCCCTTCCTAACCCGTGACCCCTGACTTGTATGAATAGTAAATTCCATGGATCTTCAAGTCTTTTACATAAAAAAAGAGCATGGGATTTTTTTTTTTTTTTGCATGTAACCTATATCCAACCTGCTATATACATTCAGCCATCTCTAGATTGCTAATAATACCTACTTTAACATAAATACTGCACAGATAGGTGTTATAGAGGTGTGTGTGCGCTTGCACCATACTGTTCAGAGAACGATACCCAGAAAAACAAAGTTTGTACATGTTCAGTACAGATGCGCTTTCCAATTCCCCCAAATATTTCTGGTGTTTGCTTAGCTGAATCTCAGATGTGGGAGCTGCGAGGACAGAAATCCACCCAGGCATATATGAGAGCTGTAGGCACTCTGTAGGCGCAGCCTCTTGAAGGCTTGTTTGTGTAATTTATATTTCATTTTTGCTAATGGCGAGATTTGTTCCCCAGTAGACCCAACTGGTGTCGGCATTTTCCTTTTCTTCGTAGTGATCACCCCTAAACACTTGCAGCCTGTCTCGTCTTCAGTGTTTAATTTAACGAGAAAAGAAAGAGGCTCCTGAGGGCGCTTCCCGCCATCCATGGCGTGTGCTGCCTTGGCCTCCCCTCCCCTCTCTGCCCCGTCTGCGGCAGAATGGTGTTGGGGGAGGAGAAATGGAAGCCGAAAAGAGAAAGTTTTTGTGGAAAGCTTTGTGGTCCAGCGGTGAGAGTAATGCTAGTTTCGCGTCCCTCCCCACTTTAGAGAACACCTGTCTTCGCAACCAGTATCGCTGCAGCAATGGGAACTGTATCAACAGCATCTGGTGGTGTGACTTCGACAACGACTGTGGAGACATGAGTGACGAGAGGAACTGCCGTGAGTCTCCAGCCGCGGGAGAATTCCCAGGATATTAAACACACACCACACCGTTGCTCAGGAGGCTGGCGGGTCCTTCTGGGCTGCGGCCTGTAGTTTCGGGTTCCGGCTAGTCACTGTCATGATGTTTATCTAAATGGTGGATGGGATTTGGGCAACAGAAAAAAAAATACACGTACATATGTTAGATATATGATATTATTTTATATTACACGTGTAAAGTTAAGTCGCACAGAGATTCATATTTAAACATCCAGGGCTGGACCCGAGCTGACTTGAGGGTGTGGGCCGTGATCCTGGTGTCTGCGCTGTGCTGCAGCTGGCAGCTCAGGGGTGGATGGCAGGGGACATTATTTGATTTGTAAATTCAACACATCAGATATTTCAAAGCGAGGCCACAGGTGTCACCTCTGATGTTGCTTCAGTTAGCTGACGCAGGCTGCCTGCCAGGCTGAGGAGAGGCTGTCCCAACTAATCAGTACTGCCAGTCGGGCCCAGAATATGGGGGAATGATAGGTACGGCGTGTGAACATGACCTTTGTATTGAATAGCTTCTAAAGTCCGACTCCATTTCACAAGGCCTGGAGCCAGACTTCTACTTAGCTTTAACTTTCTTCCCTAGCTTAAGTTTTAATGGCTTTGATGTCTCTTTATAAAGATGCACGCTCACAGTTGTTTAATGAACACCTGTGTCTCAGGCTCTGTGCTAGGCCAGGTGTAGGTAAGGAGTTTTGTGTCTGAGAAGTCAGTGGTCAGTTCAGGAGAGCGATGAGCGCTGTGGTGGACAGGAGTCAATCACCCGAAAGGCACCCAGTCAGCTCCAGTAGGCACGGATGAGGGCTTCTGAGGAATGGGGAGCACTGAGCAGAGGTGGAAGAAAATGGCGGATGAGAGAGCCACGTGCTCCCACTTCAGTGGATGATAGGGGAGGTGGGACATAACCCAGATCGGCAGTTTTATGGGTGTTATTGGAATAGCAGATGCGAGCCACCCATGTGACATGCTAAGAACTTCCCTTGGAAGGATAAACAGTCACAGAATGAACTGGATTCGAGAGAGAAACTGACTGTAAGCAAGGAAGCCAGAGACCAAGCCAGGACTGTCTTTCAAATCAAGTACTCCTGGCTAGCCAGAGGCTTGCTCACCATTTGAACTGTAAGAAGAGATTGATGAGGGAGAACTTAGGCCCGGAAGATGTATTTAGGTCTTCAGTGGAGCGCTGGCTGGGGCCCATGTGCCTTCACATAGGTGACAACTTTAAAACAAGGCGACCTGGTTTACATCTAGCCTAACTCACTGGGTTCACCTGGGTCTTGCAACATCATTCCCTGACCCTTGTGGTTTGTTGGAGGTTTTGATTGAGCCCCTTATATACCCTCATTTTCCCTCAGCCTCACATATGCCTTTCCCATCCAGGGAAAAAAATGTCTTGAGCTGCAGATTGGAAAAGGCTTATACCTCTTTTTGTGTGTGTGTGCTTTGTTTGTTTGCTTGGTTTTTCCCTTTCTCTCCATCTCCCTGCCTTCCTTCCTTTCTTTCTTCCTCCCTCCCTCCTTACCTCACTCCCTCTTTTCTTCCTTTTTTTCTTTTTCTTCCTTCCTTCCTTCCTTTCTTTCTCGTTCTCTTTCTTTCTAAAAAAGCCTTTTTTCATTTGTCCAAGTTTCAGAGGTTGTGATGTTTGTGTGAGAATAAGCAAAGCTCTTTGAAACCATTGATACATATTTTTAAGTATAAGAAGGAGTTAATGGAAGGGAATTATTCCATACAGAGCTGTGGGAAACAGCTCAGACATAATTAGGCAGAGCAGAGGTGAAGAGATGCAAGCTAGTTGCCCACGTGTGTGGGGCAGGAGGCAGCATGCCTTTTCTGTGCCCAGGGCCTAGGGTCCCACCCCAGCTCCGTATGGAGGCAGAAATCATGACTCCCATGTTTGTGCAGGTGGCTACTGGCTTCAGCACTGTCCTCCCACAACCCAAGTCCCATGTCTGGCCTCACAGCTTTCTACACAGTTTGAACCCCTGCAGTGAGTGAAATATGGGGCTGGCTCTGCCTTCCTCCTGGTGTGGTGTGACTGTCAATGGAGGTTGACAGCCCCCACCTCGCCCCTAGGCAAACTTTCTCCTCTCCTCTCCCGCACATGTGTGAACCCACTTGGCTCAGGTCCCCACATATCACATGTGACAGGCGTGAGGTGATAAGGAACATAGGGACTTGAAATCTCTCTCCTGGGGACCAAACAGAGGGACCAGATCTGTCCCTCATGGCCTCTTCTTATCAAGGAGTGACGTGCCTATCCAGATGGTGTGGAAAGCCCTGTCCACAGGCCAGGTAGCAGACTACAGCAGATGTGGCAGGGTGCGGTGGCATGGGGGCAGGGACTACTGAGGCACACTGTCAGCTGTTGGAGAGGAGAAGAGGGGGGTTGCAGGCGACATGGGAGGGATGTTGTCAGTCATTTTCCTCCCTGTTAAACAGACTCCTCCAGCTGGGTGGATGTCAGACACTCAGGTTTTGACGTGAATCCCCTGCAGTCTTGTCATTTTGTATTCATCCCCTGCCTCCTACCACGAGCTCAATTACGGAGAAGAAATGGAACTTCAAATAAGAGCTGCTGGGACGTCTAACAGCAGTGTTGCCATTTGGCATTTCATTTCACTGTGCTCCTCCACCCTCTGTTCCAGGATTCTGTCCTGCTCTTTGTGTCAGCTCCTCAGCAGCTTAGGAGAGCCCCCTCCCTTCCCAGAACGTCTCCTGAGGACCTTTCCCTGGTCCTTGGGGTTTCTGGATCAGCCAGGATGTTCCAGTTTAGTTTATGAGAAGGAGCTAATCGATTTCCGCACTCATCCCTATGACAGGAGGCATGATGGGGAGAAAGAGACATTTAGGAGTCCAACAATTATCTCTACATTCTGCTTGGTAGGGTGTAGCCCTAACCTTGTACTCTTCTGTATTCATAATAATAACACCAGGCAGCAGTCATTATTCATGTTTGAGGAAAGGGAGTTGCAAAGGGTAAGGATCTGTAAAATTGTAGATGGGAGACTCCAGGTACAGAGCTAGCCTTTCTAACTGGCAAGGGCTTGGCACAGGTATCTTACCTTCGCATTACTACAGAGGAATCAGTGGCTTAGGGAGGTTAAAATTAATTGCCTGGAGGATGAGTTAGAGCCAGGATTTGAACTCCAGACTCTACTGAGTGCAGATATAACACTTGTTTCTGCTCCAGGATTCCAGCTATGTGTTCCTTTCATCCGTACACTGCAATGTCGGCTGCTAGCATGGCACTGGACTTCCCTTATAGTTCTGTAGACAGCAGTGAATATGCCACTTACTTGGAAAGAGTCCTTTACAATCAAGAAGTGTAGCAGGTTGCTGCACTTCTCCTCCTTTTTTTTTTTTTTTTTTACCATGCTTTTTTACCCTCTAGTTCAGGAAAGAAAAAAGAAGGATAGAAAGAAAGAACTCTTCACCTCCCTTGTAAGTGGCCTGAAAAAAGAGAAAGAAAGGAAGAAATCTTCACAGCCCTTTTTGGCTGTCTGAAGCTTGGAGACAGGAGACAGTGAGCTGGAGTAGCGTCACAGCCCACTATTCCTGAAGCTAATTTCTCCAACTGAAGTTCCTCTAAGCAATAACCAACCCACCAACCACCAGCAACCACCCAACCCCAGCTCTCCAGGTTTTAACCAATATACATTCTAAGCAACTTTCCCAGAAGTACAAGTGGCATGCAATCATAAAAGCAAGCTACACGTGGCAAAATAGTTACATGTAACCAAATTATAGCCACCGGTAACGAACAGTCTAAATCAAACTCATCATCCCCTACACCTGGGATGTGAACAAAAACGTAGTCCCAGCGCCATTTTGTAGTTTCTTTTTTTTTTTTTTTTTAATTTTTCGTTTTTTGTTTTTTGAGACAGGGTTTCTCTGTTGTAACTCTGGCTGTCCTGGAACTCACTCTGTAGACCAGGCTGGCCTTGAACTCACAGAGATCTATCTGCCTGCCTTTGCCTCCCAAGTGCTGGGATTAAAGGCTTCATCGCCCCACTCCACCACCCGGCTTTTGTGTTATTAAACAAACCAAAATCACAAAACTCCTTCCAAGCATCCTGCTACATACAAGTATTTTGGGAACAACTACAGCCTCTTCCTTCCTCTCCTGGCCAGACAGCAGCTTCCAGCTTCCCAGGCTCTATTTCTTTCTAACACCTGGCCCTGGAAACACGTGTCCTTACTTAGCTTGGATGGAGTTTCAGGTTCCTGTGTGATTTGTGTCTGTCATGAGGGCTGGATTTAGTTCTTGTTGTAATTAAAATCTGCCTCCCTTTATTTTTTAACTGCTCGTCTGGTGGGAGGTTTGTGAGGATGGGGGGCAGGGGATGAACTGGATGTAACCAGTGTGTCCTCTCTTTCCCACTGTAGCCACCACGGTCTGTGACGCAGACACACAGTTCCGGTGCCAGGAGTCGGGGACTTGTATTCCGCTCTCCTATAAGTGTGACCTGGAGGATGACTGCGGGGACAACAGTGATGAGAGTCACTGTGGTAAGGGGACATCCTGCGCAAGGTCCTCGAGCCGCTCACAGGGCTGTGTGTGAGTGGGTGGGTTGGGTTGGAGTAGAGAGTTCATGATGGCCCATTTGGGACTTAGAATCTCCCAGCTGCCTGCCCACCTCTGCCCTCAGGTAGGAGCCAGTCATTTCTCTGCTCTGCTCGGTTTTTATAGAGCCACTTCTCTGCCTTTTGTGGGCATTCAGTGACTCTGGAAACACTCCATCTCTGGCTAACGGGATGTTGGATTCCTGGTTAGGGGATGGCATCTAGACTCAGCCTCCTTTGCTCTGTTTTCCAATCTGAAAAATTTCTCTTTTAGACAGCCTATAAGTGAGCTGTGAGAGACGTAACGGTTTCTGAGTGAATTCAACGAGTTCTTTGTTTTCCACTTTATTTCTTATCATTGTGTGTGTCTATGGTGTATATGCGAGTGTGTGTGCCATGGTTGGTGTTAGTTGGGTGGACTCTGTATGTGTTTATGTCAGGGGGACAACTCTAGAGTCAGTTCTCACCTTCCGGCTTTACATGGGTTGTGGGATCAAACTCAGGTCATCAGGATTCCATGGTTAGCACTCTACCCACTGAGCCATCTTTCTTCACCCCAAATCCATTGGGTTCTTAATAGCTATAGAGACACCCTGTCCCCCACACCCCAGTCTGAGCAAGTGGGAGATTGATCCCAGAATCTTACCTTTGTGACCCTTAATTTCTTTCTTTCTTTTTTTTTTTTTTTTTTTTGGAGACAAGGTCTCTATATAGCCTAGGATGGCTTAGAACTCCAGATCCTCCTGCCTCAATTTCCCGGGTGCTGGGAGTAGATACATGCCACTCTGCCCAGCCACACAGATTTATTGTTGTTCTTTGTTTAAACAAATCTAGTGTCATAAACTCTGTTAGAAGTCAGCTGACGGCATTGATTGAGCATGGGTTTTCTAAATGGAGTTTTTTTTATTTGGAAGAATAACGTATTGCTATCACAGGAATTAGTAGGGCCTCTCATCTATTCTTTGATTGGGGTCTGTTGCTAATGGTCTCCTCTGTGGGACTGTTCAAGATGACATAATCATTTCATGTTAGAATGTGGAACTGGCGCTCGTGTCTCCCTTTTCGCATTGCCTCTCTGTTGCATGGCCCTGCCAATTCTGTGAGTCCTGTCTCAGCAAAGCACCGATCCCAAGCTGTTGCTTACGGTGGAAGATTTTATGCACTGTGTGTAGTGCACCAGCCTGGAGGACCCGTCAGTTTGGAAGGGAAGTGAGAACGGAGGCCAGACGGCAACCCAGACGTGGTGATGAGTTGCTGAGGCCCTGCTGGCCCTCCCTTCTGTCCACGAGGTCAGGTCTGGGCAAGCCGTGCATGAACCACGAGGACAGCGCCTTCTTTGTCTGCTCCGAGCAGGTGGCTTGACTCACAGGAACTAGATTTAGTGGATCGGGGACTGTTCACAAATCATTTTAACACAAACAAATTAGTGGACACATTCAGGACCGCTTTTGCATAGGGCATACGCTGGCCTGGCTAGAGGAGGAATGGGGTTTTTTTGTTTTGGGTTTTTGATTTTTTTTTTTTTTTGTTGTTGTTGTTCCATAATATTCTTTTATCAAATGCCATGAAAAATGGCCTTGGAATCTACTACTTTTCCTTCTTTCTTTCGTTTCTGCCCCAGAAGGCTGATGTGTATGGATAGGGTAGAAATGTGCCCTCCTCTAGAAAAACAATGTAACCCACATGGTTCCAAGTGTCTGTTTTTGCCTAACTCCCTCTCCAGGCAAACTGTTGAGCATCCAACAGGTTCAGCACCCCATTCTCTATCCCCATTCTTGGTTAATGACCTGTTCCTGCTCATGGATCCTGAACTATCACAAGATGCAGTTCTCTGATGCTGGTCCTCTTCATATACCTCAGACTCTTTCTTCAGAGATGCTCCGTTCACCACCTTTGCTATCAGCCTGTCTATGAGGAAAGCAACTCGGACAGCTGCCCTGGGTCCCATGCTTGGCTATTCTTGTTTGCTTTGAGATTTAAAAGTATTCTAACCATTACTGTATATTCTTAATATGTGTGTGTGTGTGTGTGTGTGTGTGTGCACGCACCATGGCTCACATGTGGAGGTCAGAGGACAGCTTAGTGGCGTTGATTCTCTTTCTACTTTTGCATGGGTTCTGAAGAGGGCACCCTCCCCGCTTACATCCCTGCGTGATCTCCCCCCCGCAGAGATGCATCAGTGCCGCAGCGATGAGTTCAACTGCAGCTCTGGGATGTGCATCCGCTCTTCCTGGGTGTGTGACGGAGACAACGACTGCAGGGACTGGTCTGATGAGGCCAACTGTACTGGTCAGTACTCCCTCGATCTGCTAAATACCGCTCATCCGTGTGTATGCTGATTAGCATCTAGGTCTTAGGTGAGCATACAAATCCGACTCTGAGAATCAGTGCTGAAAATCAGCTGTGTCAGCCTTCCTTAGAGATGGCGTGTGATGAGGGCACGAGTTACAAGCAGAACTCCACAGTATTTTGAGGGATTTGTATTCTGGATCCGTCTTCTTAGTTCTTCAGGACGAGGTTACAGTAAATCATTCACGCAGACTGACCACTGGTCTAGGAACCACTTTTTTAAGGATGTATTATTTTATGTGTGTTAGTGTTTTGTGTGTTTATGTGTATGTTTATGTGTATTAGTAAGTACTTGTGCCATGTGCATGCCGTGCCCTTAGAGGAGGTCACAGAAGGGCGTCAGATCCCCCAGAACTGGAGTTACAGATGGACGTGAACCATCATGTGGGAGCTTGGAACGGACCTAATCTAGGTTCTTTGGAAGAGCAGCAAGTGCTCTTCAGCCTGAACCATCTCCTCAGCCCCAAGCCTATGGTTCGAGTACCACTAAATGAGTATCCAAGCATTCTCTAAAACAGTTAAAATTCAAACGGGGCTTGCTTTTCTTTGAGGTAAAGTTTTATCAGAAATAAGATTGGAAACATGAATGGGGAAGGAATGCTGGGTGGTATAATGCAGGGGCTATGCTCTGATTCCTTTCTTCGTTTCTCTCATGTCTACATTATTTTGTAGTGGATGCATCGCATCGTAGCGTTTATGTTATGGTGTGTGTTATGGGGAGTTTGGAGTACTGAACACTGGGTGGTTCAAAGAGTTGGGAAGGCTGTGAGAAATAAGCACAAATCCTTTTTAATACCCTTCATTTTGACCCTATGCTTTTATATGACTATAATATTTCAAGGACTAAAATTAGAATAGAAAATTTCCTGAATTCCTGGATTCCTCTAGAATCTGGAATTCAGCTTGGTTCTAAGCACTACCGAACAGTGGCCCTGTTCCTCATTAGGATGCTCTGTAATGTCCCCCGATCCCAGCCTTGAGAAGACCACTTTTCTTCTTTCTTCTTTTTTCTTTTTGGTGTGGTCTCCATGTTTGTGTTTCTACCCTGAAGAAGGGTTCAGGGCAATCTTCTGTGCAGCGCATGTGGCCCATCAAGGAGGAAAACCTAGGTTGTGGAAGGAGCTGCTGTGAGCCCGGAAGCAGGTGGATGCTCTCTGCAGGCTTAAGTTTGGATAGATAATTAGTTAATTTGTTAGAAGGGTGCGCCTGGGCATTCAGTTTGTAAACTGCATTGTGATTGAACATCTCGTTAGTACTGCCATTTTAGACCAACCCAGCTTCCAGCAGCTTGTGCCAGACTTCCAGGATGAATTAACACTTCCGTGCTGTGGGTGGGCACACCATAAACTCCAGGTTTTATCTCTAGTTTCCTGTAGGCAGGGCTCACTCACTGACAGAACTTCAGTTTTGCCTTTGAGCTGCAGCCCTGTGCCAATGGTTCTTCAAATCCTTTTAACGGCATTCTCTGTCTTGTCATCTCGGGATAGTTGGAGAGTGAAGCTGAGCTCATTATGACGTAGACATGACACTTCATTTCCTGTTTTATTGAATTAAGACAAAGAAGATGGGCGAGGGCTGGCTGACCTCCTGGTGGCCTCAGCTCACTGCAGTCTCTGTGTTGTTAGTGTTCCACATTCTAAACCCCTGTGTTGCTACCCTGGATCTATGCGAGGTCTTTTTATACCTTCTGTCACACCCTTGTTGTTTTGCTGTTCACTTTAGACATATATATATGTTTTTAGACATATATGTATATATACATGTGTATGTATATTTATGTGATATATTTGGTTTTCCGAGACAGGATTTCTCTGCTGTAACTCTGGCTGTCCTGGAAATGACTCTGTAGACCAGGCTGGCCTCAAACTTATAGAGATCCACCTGTCTCTCCCAAACCCTGGGCTTCAAGGCCTGTGCTGCCACCACGTGGTTGCTTGTTTTCTTTTTAAGATAAGAGAATTTATGCTTCTCTTCTGTTCTGGGATCTTCACAGTCATGTAGTTCACCAAGGTCCCTAGTCCTCAACAGTTACTCTCAGCCCTTGTTGGACATCACCATCCTGTTGTTCCCTTTTCCTGCTCTTATGCTTACTCTTTTGGGCTCTTTACTGGACTCGGAGTTACTTCTTTAGGCCTACCTTCCAGTTCATCAGTTCTCTTTCTGCTAAATCTAATCGGCTGCTTCACACATCTATGGAGCGATTCTTATTTCCATGGCTATAGATGTTTTTTGTATCTTGAATATCTATTTAGTTATTTTTCAGAGATGACCTGTAATTATTTCTAGTTCTCTTTATGCTTTTTTTTTGTTTTATATCATTAATTATTCAAATTTTATTCTAGTAACACATCCTTTCCCCTCCTACTTCCCCTAGTAGTCCAGTGCTCTGTAAGAAATGAGGAAGTGCTGTTCTTCCTTGCATTTCAATATTCATCTGTTTAGGCCCACTTATGTTTGAGTATTTTGACCAGGTGTTCCAACACATGCTGATAAGTTGGAGAAGATCAAAGTCAGAGAGCAAGTGATAGGATGCCTCTGTTAAACTGATACTCAGTCTCCACGATTACTTACCCATTAACACCACGGTTACAGTGAATCCCATCATGTAAAGATTCCTTAAGTCCCCCAAATCCTGCTGCCTGGATCAGTTTTTCTCCTCCATCTTGCTAATTGAAGTATTATTTTTGAGCATATATTGTTTATCAGACACTTAAAATCAGAGGACTAGTCAATTACTCAGAAGAATTTATTTTTTTAATCCAGGAAAGGAATTTGTAATACATTCTAGTCATGCCTGGCCACCTGAGTAAAATTATGCAAACTGATTAATCCTTCTGATCTCAGCATCTGGGCAAAAATCCGGAGATCTCGGACATGCCTCCCAGAATTGTCATTTGGAAAGCCCAGCAGCACTTTGAAATTGTTTTCAATTAAAATCAGAATGCATAAGCTGAATAACAAGTAGATTCTCATGGTAATAGCTTGAGATGTCTTTATGCTCTGTGAAAATGAGCCAGGCTGAAGTTTGTTAGAGGCTGTCAAACTTTCAACATCGATAACTCAAAAAGATTTCTAGAAAATGGCTGTTGCTGGACAGAAACTCATGTAACATGCATGATTCATAGATTCTTCTTTTCAAGATGAGTATATTTTAAAAGCTGTTTAATGGATTCTAAGTGCCCAGACTTGTAAACATTGAAAATTCCCTGCAGACTTATGTATGTGCTTCTTTGGTCTTCAAAAAGATGAAAAGACAGATAATGGATCATACTTGTTTTAAAATGGTTTGAAGAACCAGGTTCTGCATATTTCTGACCATTACAAAAGAATAGCCTCCAATTCAGTAGAAATTCTGAAGGACATTATGAACCAATTTTTCTAACTCTTCAGCAGCATGTAATCAGTCATCTCAGTTGGATAAAAATCTGTAGCTTGCTCTCAGCAACCCACTCCCATTTGTTTCCTTCTGTTGGGAGGGTGTCTAGTCACGCGTCTGGACCAACAAGGAGCTGTCTAGGTAACAATATTTCCTTGCCCTATTTTTGCTTTCTGCCATACCTGTGATTCCCTGTGATCAACCACCATCCAAACATATTAAATAGAAAATTCCAGAAATAAACAATTTAAAAATTATAAATGAGTTATATTATGCCATATCATTATAATCATTCTAGCTTTTGTTTATGGCTACTATCTCTGTGATTAACACATCATAGGTATGTATACATCAGAACATATGTATGTAGTATCCAGTAGTGTCTGAAGTTCTAGATAACCATGCGGTGTCTTAAAGTGTATCACCTGTAAGTCAGGGGAACTGCTGTGTATTTCTTTATGTCAGTTGTGTACAACGTAGTTCTGGCTTTCCTTCGGCAGTGAACAGATGACAAATGGCTTCTTGTTTCTTCATGGGAGAATGAAAAAGGCTGTTACACTGTTGGTTTGGGTTGATGCAGGTATTATATACTTGAACTAACCTTTGGGATTTGGAGATGTGTTCAGTGATTCCTTGTGTGCAAATGAGACTGTTAGTTTATAACAGCACCTCTGGGGCTGGGTGTGGCAACACTGTCTTTAATGCCAGCAGAGGCAAGTCAATTTCTGAGTTCAAAGCCAGCCTGGTCTACATAGTAAGTTCCAGGGCAGCCAGGGCTACATAAAGAGACCCTGACTCAAACTAAATAAACAAATAAATAGATGAGTAAACCCAAAACAAACAAAAAACACTCTTTCATCTCACTGGCTTCTTTTTAGGTGATTGTACTGAATGCTGAGTATAGCAGGTGTTGGTCTTGCCTTTATAGAAGATTTAGATCATTCCAGGTTCCAGGCTTGCTTTCTTTGAGATTCTGGATGAATCCATTGTGTTCTATAGCCCTGGAGGTTTCAACATTCAGAAATAGGTAGTGTTTTAAATTACATGTCATGTCATATAATTACATGTCATGTAAATTAAAGTCCCGTCACTTCATAACTTAGGAGAACTCTCAAGTTGCCAGGATCAGGAGATGAAATCGGGGCCTCCAGACAGTTGCCAGGGAATATCTAGAACCTTCCCTCCAAGAGCACACAGTACCTCTTATCTCATGGCATCTGTATGAGGAAGGGGTCTTACGTGAGAGTATGAAGTAGCAGCACACGGAAGAGGAAGTTCCCCGCTGTAGACTGTACACAGCCTGCGGCTGTGTCTGTTTCCTCATCTCTCCGAGCCAGTTTCTCATCTGTAAAATGCTCCATCGGTTGTCGTGAGGAGTCTTTCCCATGGGTGCCTAGGTAGGCCTGTCCACTGACTTACATAACACTGTTCAACCTGTAGGTGCATGTTGAGACATTCTTTAATGACCTCCTAGTGACCTTGACCCTGTGTGCAATGGAGCCGTTTATAACAGCGACTGTTTCTCTAGGGCTGCCTCTTTTCTTCTTCTAAGTGATTGTGGTAGACACGATGCTGGGTATTACTGGCTGATAGATATTAATGGAAGGATCTAGTGCTCCCCAGCCTCTGAGTGCTCCCCACTCCTCGTAGCTCCCTGGCTTCCTGTCCCCTACCCTCACCTGCTTCTTTAGCAGCAAAGATATTACTAATCCCCCACCAAGGTGAAACACATCTGCTCCTGAAGCTCCCATCTTGATATCATAGAACTTTCTTCCAGTAGTTGATGGGGGAGGAGGGAAAGGAAGAATGACTTTGTCCTCTTTTCTGTTGGCAGCCATCTATCACACCTGTGAGGCCTCCAACTTCCAGTGCCACAATGGCCACTGCATCCCCCAGCGGTGGGCCTGTGACGGTGACGCAGACTGCCAGGATGGCTCTGATGAGGATCCCATCAGCTGTGGTAAACACACATACCCTGCCCCCACCTGGCCCTTCCCCAGGGTCTATCATTCAGGGGAGGGTCAGCCGATGAACTGAGAGGTGGATCTCTCCTCTCCTGTGTTAGCCTCTACCCCACACTACAGGAATGGAATTACTATGGACAAATGTCATTATGCAAGTCCTTACATGCTCTTCTCCCTTCTTATTCCAAGATTTAAAATAAGCGATTTCCATATACCTGCATTTCCTGTAGTAAGCATTTTAATGAAAGATGTGTCCTTACTTTATGTTAATTATGATCACCTGCCTTTGCTGTGCATCTGAGAGCTTTCCATTCTCTTGTAAAGCCAGCACAGTGCTCCGATATCCTTAGAAGGCTTGTTTTGCCTTTGACTTATTTCATGGGACACTTTTCACAGTATGGACTCATGGTGGCTGAAGTTCCTGTGCTTTCCCATGGTTCCCTTTGCTGCTAGATTATATACCAGATGCTCTCTGCCTGTCCTATACTGCACTTTATCTGTTGTCTTCTTTGATACTAGATTTCGTTGTCCTCGTTTTCAGGACGTGAAGACTGTGCCTCTCTATTTTATTTTACTTCTTTTCAAAACTCTTTTTACTTGGCAACATTAAGCATTTTCCCAAGTCATGAAACTCATGGACCTTTTCTCTGTCTAAATGATACTTTTTGACTAATTTCCTAGGAATAGTGACTTTTTACTGGACCGATACACATTTCCTTGCCTTAGAACTAGTCTTTGTAGAGTGAGCCGACAAGGCTCTGGGCTCTCAAAGGCTGCCCCTACCCCGGTAGCTCTGCCTTCACTTCTAACAGTGTTCTGCTGATATGGGGGGGTGGGATGGGGTGGGGGAGACTTAGGATAAAGTATGGGGTTTGGACATCAGGATGCCTTGGTTCTGGTTTCATTTCTACTGAAAATGGCTGTGAAACCCCAGGCTCTCAACATCTCTAAGCAAACATACTCCAAAAGGGCTTTGCCTTAGGATTCCTGGAGAATTTTGTAGCACATTAAAAATCCAGGGTTTAATAACTAGGATTTCGTGTCCTCTTTTTCCCTTTATTCACTGAAGCTTTTCTTTTTTTTCTTATAAAAATATAATGAATTTTTAATAGTAAAGTCTGGGAGTTGAAATTAGAATAAGCGGAAAAGGGTCTGGAGTAAAAGTCTGGCCTCCGTCTGCACACTTTCTACCCTGTCCCTGTAAGAAGCCATAACTGAACGGTTCTACATGTTGGTTAATATGTTTTAAATGTTTAAGAACATGTTTGTGCGTATATAGCTCTGTGCTGTGAAATGGTGTTCAGGCAGTGATGGACTGTTGACAATGGGCCCAAAAGCTCACATGGGAGATGAGATGCTTCTGTCAGGTAGTGACTCTGTAGCCTCACTGAGGTCATATGGGATGTATCACTGGTGGTTTTTTTTTGGGGGGGGGCAAATAAACCTGTAATGTTGCCAGCCATACACACATGTGGCACACGCTACATGTTATGTGCAATGCTTGACAATGATAGCAAGCGCCCATGCTGCTCTCTGCATGCTCCCCATATACGATCTCTATCCTTTTTATTATTATTATAGCCTCCCCCAGTCTCCTCAGATAAGTCAGCTAGTAGGGCCCATCACCTTACCTGATGGCAGTGTCACGCCTCTACTATCTACCCCATCTCCCGATGACGTAAAGAGACTCGAGAGCCTGCGAAGTGACCGACCCGCACCATGCCGTCTAGGTCTGTCTAGGATGTGCATGTGGCAGCAAACCTGATGACGGACACGCTCCTCAGCACGCACCCCTGTCACATGAAGTGTCAGTATGAGTTCCAAGCCACCGTGTGTTCTTCATACCTCACACACCCACACAGTTTGCCATCAATGTTACTTTGTATCTTTTTCTTTTACATTTGGAAATTTTCATAGTAGTCTTCTTCAGACTCTTCATAGCTGTCTTCTACTCCAGTGTCAGTCATTTATTGAGCGGTCCTTACGGGCAGATGACTCGTCCCTGGTACAAAGTGTCGCAATGTGACGTTTGTAGTTACGCTAAGTTTAGGCTGCGGTTTTGTTCATGTATCATTTTTGGGTTGTGGAAATAGAGCACACGTCTGCTTTTGGAATGGCAGGGTCAAAAATATATATCATTATGTAACTGTGGTAACATTAACAACCCTGGGGGGTGATAGGGGTTTGTACCTGCCCCTTCCCCCCCACTTTGGTCATTCTTCTGATTGTCTTTAATTTCAGAGAAAAAGTGTAACGGATTCCACTGCCCGAATGGCACTTGTATCCCATCCAGCAAGCATTGCGACGGTCTGCAGGACTGCCCCGATGGCTCCGACGAACAGCACTGTGGTGAGAGCACTCCCTGCCCTGGCATTTGGACCAGTCTTTCCCTTCCTTCAGTGTGTGGGGAGGTAGCATTTAACCAGTTGTCTCCTGGGTTCTTGACCTAGAGGATGAGTTAAGCAAGGAGACAAGGCATGGGGAGAGAGGTGTGTTAAGAAGGGCAGGGTGATGGTGGGGGTTAGACCATACTTAGGTAACATGGCCATTTGGTTGCCATGCATAGTATCAACCGCCCGATTGTTAGCACTTGGGCACGTCCCTCTTCTATGTGACTGATTTTATTAATGTTTGATACTGATTACCACTTGAGAACATTTTAGGCCAGATGACCTTTTTCTACCCCACTTTCAATCCTAAACAGATTGTGATACAAATCTGTGGAGAATGCTGGAAGTATCTGGAGACTTTTAAAAGTCTCAGGGTCTGGGATCTACCCCAGATATCTTGAGTTAGTCTAGAGTGTGACTTGGGTGTTGAGATCTACCTTCCTTCCTCCCCGCCCCAACCCCTTCTCTTTAACAGTGCTCCATGTGATTCTAATGTGCAGTCCGGGTCGAGAGCGAATGTGTTAGTGCAGGTGCTGTGATCTGGCCTCTGGACAGGATCCAACCCATCACTCAAAATCAAATGTGTTAGCGTAGGCATGGCGGACTGGCCTGTGGCCAAATTCATCCCAGAACCAGGTCTTCTGAATGAAGTTGCATTGAGCACACTCCGCACCATTTGTTTATATGCTGCACGTGGCTGCTCTCATGACATTGTGGTGAAACTGAGTAGGGAGAAAAAGCTGTACTTTAGGCTTCTATGAAACAAAACTCAGTATCTTTTCTTTCTAATGGTATGGGGTTCTCATGGGAACAACTTCTTAGGTTAGACATGTTTGCACACACACGAGCACACACACACATTCAGAGAGGGGCCATTTTATAAATAATTGGCTGACAAGATTATATAGTCTATTGAAAGGCAGTTACTCCTCAAATCCAGATTCCTTCTTGCTATGGGATCACGTGCTCTCTTCTCTGCATGCATCTCCAATGTCTGTTTTTATAGAAACTTATGCTTTTGTGACTTCTTCCATCCTAGTGGCCTTCTTAACCTTAGTGGCTTTTCTAAAGGACCTGTCTCCAGATATAGGTCGTTACACTGGTCTCACGCTTAAACAGAGGAGCTGGAGGAAGGGGTGTGATGCAGCCTGTAACACTGATTTCTTGTGGAAAAAGATTGCTGACCTCTGTATCAGAGAGTCGGTGTCATATTAATCATGATTAAGGTGTGGGCTTCATGCCAGGCAGTTCTGGATCACAGTTGGGCTTCTCCCTCATTAGCCATGTGCTCTTAGCAGAAGGAGTACCCAATGCTCCCACTCTTATCTTATTATTCCGTATGCAGGGACGATCAAATCTCTTATAATGTTGCCTCTGAGGTTCAACGATGCACTTTATGGCAAGGCCTTTAGCTCAGGGCCTTGCATAAACAGGTGCTGCCTCCACAGTGGCCATCTCTGTCGCTACAAATGGCATGCCTGTCCATGTCCCTTTGTTCAGGGCTGCAGAGCACCCCTACCACCCTTGGGTACTCACAGCCCTTCCTCACCGCTCTCTTTCAGAGCCCTTCTGCACACGCTTCATGGACTTCGTGTGTAAGAACCGCCAGCAGTGTCTGTTCCACTCCATGGTGTGTGATGGGATCATCCAGTGCCGAGACGGCTCAGACGAGGACACCGCTTTCGCTGGATGCTGTGAGTGAGCGGGTGGGGAGGTCCCATGCTCACAGGAGGTGGCCACTCTGGGGGGTACCTGAGACTCGGATGCAGGTTATGTCCGTGTGCTTTGTATCTATTAGTACATGAACGTGATGGGTTGGTGAGTGGCCCACACCTTGGCTCAAGTGTCACCATCTTATGGGGGAGACTGGCCTACCATTTGTATCGGAGGGTTAATCTCTCTGAAGCGCAGCTTTGTTCCAGTTGTCTTCATGGCATGGGCCCACTTTGTATACTTGATTTTACAGTTAGCCTCTCCTGCTATGAAATGTCACTAGTCGTTACTCCTGTGTCGCTGTGACCGAATAGCTACCAGAAACTGGTTTTAAAGGGACTTCCTTTGGCTCACACTTTCATAAGGCTCAGTCCATGATTCTTTGGCTTGATGTACTTGGGCAGAATATCCTGGTGGAAGGAGTGTGGTAGGGAGGGGGGTTTTACCTCACGGCACACAGGAAGCAGCGTGAAAAGGACACTGAGACCCAGTGCAACCTTCAAAGGCCCCCAGTGACCTATTCCCTAAGCTAAGTTCCACTTCCCAGAGTTTCATAGCCTCCCAAAATAGTGGCACTACATAGGGACCAAGTAGTCAAACATAAGCCTATTGGGGACATTTTGTATTCAAAGCGTAGCACTAGGTCTGTGCATTTCTTGAGCTAGCGTAGCAAAATGCTGTAGACTGACTGTATGACAACCAACAGAAATGCTGTTGTCCACTCTTGGAGTGTTGGTAGCACTGTCTAGGGCCTCCATCTCCCCCTGGTAGGTGCTGTCTTTACCTGTTGTTACCCGTGTCTGCACATGATCGTCCTCTACACAGCTGTGTCTAAACTTCCACTTTTGTTGTATATATTTATTTAAAGAAACAGGATCCTGCTATGTTGCACCAAAACCCTGGGCTTAAGTGACATTCTTTCCTTAACCTGCTGAAGACTTGGGACTTTTCTTTCTAAGGACACCAGTCATATAGATTAGGGCCCACCTTGACAACCCTATTTCAGTTTCAATATTTCCTCATTAGAAGCATTATCTCCAAAACAGGCTCCACATTGGGGCTTAAGGATTCAGCCCTGTTGATGTCCCATGTGAGTTTGTGGAATCGATCAGTTAACACAGGTGTGCTCTGCTGGGACCGGATCTGACCGGCCTTGACTTCTCAAGGTTCCCTTAGCTCTGCAGTTAGTCTCAGCAGAGGACCTTTGCTTTCAAGCTGCCCCGCTGCTCTGAACTCTGCAGCAGGGGAGTGACCTGGACTTGACGGCTGTTTGTCACCCTCTATCTAGCTCAAGACCCCGAGTTCCACAAGGAGTGCGATGAATTCGGCTTCCAGTGTCAGAACGGAGTGTGCATCAGCCTGATTTGGAAATGTGACGGGATGGATGATTGCGGCGATTACTCTGATGAAGCCAACTGCGGTAAGAAGCCGGAAGAGCCGCCTCTCTCCGCGGGTCCAGTTCCGGTGACACCTAGGCAGAGTGGGGATGCTCACAAGCATCTCGCCTGGAGCCATTGCCTTCATCTTCCTCAGCAGCCCACCAGTGCTTACATCCCCACAGGAAGAATGGCATGAAGAGGGAAACTGACATCCAGTAGCTGCGAGGGGGGTGTTTATTCCACTTCTCTCCCTTTCCCCAGTTGGGGGTGGGGCACATCACATGTAAGGAATATAGTGGGTAAGGAATAACGGTTTTATTGTCTCAATTATTTTTCTTATGGCAAAATACACAACAAAGGCACCTTCAGGAAGGAAGGTTTATTTTGGTACACAGTGTAAAGGTGCAGCCTACTGCAGCGAGGATGCTGTGACATCGGCAACCTGAGGCAGCTCGTCATGTTATGTGCATACTCAGGATCCAGAGACAAACCAATACTGACAGTCGGTTCCCTTTCTCCGTTGCATTTGGTCCAGGGCTGCATCCCATGGGATAAGCTACCCTGACTCAGGCTAGGTCTTTCCTGCTCTATAAACATTTTTGGAAACGCTCTAATAGGCACACCTAGAGGGGTGTTTCCATGATGATTCCAAGACCCGCTGTATGCTGACAATGAAGATTAGCCATCATGGTGGTTAATACTGGGGAGTGTACCTCCCTCTGAAAGCTACAGACCACACAGTGGTCTTTGTTGGGCTGTTATCGTGCTTATGTTATGTCTTTGGTAAAGTATCACCGATTAAAACTCAGAGTGACCATTCTCAGGGTACCAGAATAGGTCAGAAAAATAGGAGTGGGGGCCTAAGAAGATGGGGAGTTATTGAGTTTGCAGATATTATTTGTTCCTCTTTGAGTCCATGAGGGTGCCTTCTCTGGGAGAGTGGTGCAGCTGACCCTGGATTTGGCCCCTGGGGAGATAGACACAGGTGAACCATTGCATTCCCCCTGGTGCCGGAGAAATGACTGATGGTGTTTGATCTCTGCAGAAAACCCTACAGAAGCCCCAAACTGCTCCCGCTACTTCCAGTTCCGGTGTGAGAATGGCCACTGCATCCCCAACAGGTGGAAATGTGACAGAGAGAATGACTGTGGGGACTGGTCTGATGAGAAGGACTGTGGAGGTGAGAGGCCCCGGGGACTAGGTCAGGCCCTGAGCCTGGACACCAGGGTAGCTCTTTCTGCAGACTCTCCCCACCTCTCCAGGGTCGCACTTACTCTGTACTGCTTTGAATGTTTTGTGAAGAAGGAACTACGCCGAGTTCTGTGTCATCATCTCCTTTGTTGCTTTTTCATTTTTGTATGTTTGTACAGGTGCTTATGGAGGCCAGAGGTCAGCCTCTGGGGTCGTGCCTTCTACTTCCTGAGGCAGAGTCTCTTACTGGGGGACTGGGGCTCACCAATTAGGCCAAGCAGGCTGCCAACAAACTCCAGAGACTCCTGTCTTCTCCCCAGCACTGATATTACAAAAGCAGGAGCCGCGAACCTTAGATTTTTGTGTTGGTCCTGGGGATTGAACTCAGGTCCTCACGACTGTTAGGAGAACACACTGTATGGACTAAGCTGTCTCCCCAGCATCTGATCCCCGCTTTGCATTTTACCATCTATGTGAGCCGTTTCCACTATCTCCAAGGTTACCCATTCCTGATTCTGAAGGGCTTAATGGGAGTCAAGAGCCCAGAGCCTTGCTTCTCAGAGTTTGGGCTGCAGATACCCCTCCCCTCCAAACACACACATTTCTGTAGACTATGTTAGAAATGTGTCAGAGGACCCCATACCCTGTGCACTCTAGTGAGTTCCCAGGTCCCCGGTGTGTTTTAATACATTTAAGGGCCCTGTTAGGGACGTATGTTGCCTTTTGCATTCTCATCTTGGATCATTGTGATGTTCTAGCTAGAGCCGTGCTAGGCTTCAGTGAGAGTTCCCCGGACGCCTGTGCCGTCCTAGTCGTCTGTCTGCCTGCTTCCTCCATCCGCTGTCAGGAGCCCGTGTGAGAGCAAGCTCATGTGACTGTTACTGTGTTTCAAATGTGGTCGAGTACTGAATCTGCTAAGCAGAAGGGAAAGGCTGCCATCTCTTAGGGAACCCCTTAATACGCACCTTACAAATGCTATTTAAGGGGGCCATGTTCAGGGCTGTGCCTGCCTTTGGCCTCCTTTGGCTGGTGCAACAGGGACATGGATACTGGTGTTTGGGACAACACCAATCAAGCTTCTGGTAACTCGCGGGATCTCCTTGCTTGTTTTTCCTCAGATTCACATGCTTTTCCCTCCCCCACCCCTGGACCCTCCACGTGTCTGCCCAATTACTTCCGCTGCAGCAGCGGGGCGTGTGTGATGGACACCTGGGTGTGTGACGGCTACAGGGACTGTGCCGATGGCTCAGATGAGGAAGCCTGCCCCTCTGTAGGTGAGTCTTGGCCCTGGCTTACTCAGTGCTATTGTGTAGGGGACTCTAGGGCAGCTGTACCCCAAGAACATGTGGGAACTCAAGGGAAGCCTGCCAGCTTTCTCACCTGCCCTGTGTGCTTCCTGACAGAAAAGTCCAGCTACTCTGCCTCCTACCCTCTCATCCCTCTCGGTTAGGAATGACTGCGGGACAAACTCGGGAGAAGGGATCCAATTTTTCTGCCCTCTGCCTGTCAGGCCTTCCCTCTAAAAGAAGGGTGAGCACTGCCATCTAGTGGCTAAACACAGGAATGGCTGAAGTTCACAGTCTGTGAAGCCGCTGTGATGGAAGGAGTCAGGTGTCTCTCTGTAAGCAGAACAAGGGTGAGGGTGCTTTGTGTTTCCCTGACCTGGAGATGGTTCAAAGCTTGCTTTTAAGAGAATTGACACGTGCTTGCCATGTTTGTACAATTCTTTTCAGAGCCCACTCAAGTCTACAGTGAGAGCTTCTTCCTTGTGAATCTGGCTGCTTTCCTGTTTAAAAGTCACCAGTGGCTTCTTATCTGGAAAATTAGAGGGTTTGGTGGTGGAGGGTGTCTGTGATTATTAAACAATATTTTAATCATTGGGACACTCATTTTAACTGGCAGGGTGCTCATTCATTTTTAAAATTTTGGTTCTTAAAAAGCATTCGTGTATATTCATTGTACAAGACAGTGAGTTATAGTATGGTATTTTTGTACATGTATACCATGTTGCGTTGGTCCCAGTCAGCCACATTACCCCCAACTTGTCCCTCTCCCAGTAGTCTTATAGAAGATCAAGTATTTTTTAAATACCCCTGTGTCTGTGTGTGTGTGTGTGGTGTGTGTGTGTGGTGTGTGTGGTGTGTGTGTGTGGTGTGTGTGTGGTGTGTGTGTGTGTGGTGTGTGTGTGGTGTGTGTGTGTGGTGTGTGTGTGTGTGGTGTGTGTGTGGTTTGTGTGTGTGTGTGTGGTATGTGTGTCTGTGTGTGTGTGGTGTGTGATGTGTGTGTGTGTGTCTGTGTGTGTGTGTGTGTGTGTGTGTGTTTGTGTGTGTGTGTGTGTTTGTGTTGTGTGTGTGTGTGTGTGTTGTGTGTGTGTGTGTGTGTGTGTGTGTGTGTGTGTGTGTGTGTGTGTGTGTGGTGTGTGTGTGTGTGTGTGTGTGTGTGTGTGTGTGTGTGTGTGGTGTGTGGTGTGTATGTGTGTGGTGTGTGTGTGTCTGTGTGTGTGTGTGTGGTGTGTGTGTGTGTGTGTGTGTGTGTGTGTGTGTGTGTGATGTGTGTGTGTGTGTGTGTGTGGTGTGTGTGTGTGTGTGTGTGTGTGGTGTGTGATGTGTGTGTTTGTGTGTGTGTGGTGTGTGTGTGTGTTTGTGTGTGTGGTGTGTGTGTGTGTTTGTGTGTGTGTGTGTTTGTGTGTGTGTGTGGTGTGTGTGTGGTTTGTGTGTGTGTGTGTGTGTGTGTGGTGTGTGTGTGTGTGTGTGGTGTGTGTGTGGTGTGTGTCTGTGTGTGTGTGGTGTGTGTGTGGGGTGTGTGTGATGTGTGTGTTTGTGTGTGTGTGTGTGTGGTGTGTGTGTGTGTGTTTGTGTGTGTGTGTGGTGTGTGTGTGTGGTCCTTGCTGGAGCTGGGTCTCTCACTGTGTATAGCTGCATTTGTCAACCTAGTTGGCCCTCAAGCTTCTGGGAATTCTCCATGCACATCTCTCTCTGGGAACAGTGGGGTTACAGGTCCTCATGCCTGCGAGGCAAGCACTTTACCCACTGAGCTGTCTTCCCAGCCCAGGAGACTAATTCTTAACACCCAGCCCTTCCTCTTTCCTTGCTTTTTTCCTCCCCTGACCGGTCCCCCTCCTGTTCCTCTTCTCTTGTCCCTTCTCCCTCTCCCTGCTGTGTTGCTATGATTTTTACCAGCTGTCCTTGATGCTCCTGCACAGTTGTCTTTGTGAAAGTGTCCATGATTACCTGCCCTGACATCTCTTCTTTCTCTTCTTCGTTCTCATGGTTGGTGCAGCACATTTTCTAGAAAGTTCCTGGAAGAGAATACGCAGGAAGTGTGTCTGGAGACTGACTTGTCTGAAACTTTTTTTGTCCTATCTTCAGGTCTGATTGACATCTGAGCTGGATTTAGAACACTAGCTTGTCAATAGCTTTTCTTTAGAACTGGAAGGTACCTGCTGTTGTCCTGTGAGTAGCTCTTAGGACAGCCATGGCCAGCTTGAGCAGATAGTCTGTGTGTGGTTACCTATCATTTCAAATTTCTGCAAGCTTATCAGATCTTCTTGGCTCTGTTGTTTTGACTTTTTACGGTGATGCATTTTGATGTACATTCTTTCCATCTAACATGGAAACGACGTGTTTAGTTTGAGGGATTTTTCTTGAAATGTTTAGTTAGTGATGCATACATTCGTCTTCTTGTGACTCTTGTCATCTGTCATGTCTACTGATTGGACTCTTCTCATGCTCTTCTTGTGTTTTTTTTTTTTTCAAATAGAATCTCACTATGTAGCCCTGCAATTAGCTGTGTAGACCAGACTGGCCTCATACTTATAGTAATCCTTCTGCCTCTGTCTCCTGGGTGGCTGGGATTTCAGGCATGAGTCATCACATCTGCCCCCTCTTATTCTTGCTTTAAAAAGTCTTTCCTACATTTAAAGATTTGTCTTTTTCTTCCAACTTTCTGTGATATTGCTTCACTTTGCAAACTCGTCCTCCAAGTGTCTTCATTTCTGCTCTACTGGAGTCAATTATTTTTTTCATTTTTATCAATGTTCCTTTTAGAACTCTGCCTGTTCTTATTTACATGGAAAATATATATATTCTCCACAAACATACTAAGGACATTTGACTTTGAAATTTGCTTCTTTGTGTGTGTTTGGTGGTGAGGTGCATATGTACAGGATGTGTGTATACAAGTTGTGTATCTATAATGTGTATGCAGGACATGGGCATTGGGTGTCTTATGTCTTTTCAGTTTAATGCTTTGAAACAGTCCTTCACTGCATCTGCCTGTCTTTTTTACATGGGTGCTGGGTATTCGAATTCAAGTCCTCGTGTTTGCAGAGCAATGGCTCTTAGACACTGAGCCATCTCGACCTCCTGATATTTGCTTCTTATAAAGTCTCTATTTCCTCCAGATGACCTTTCTTGGAGCTGTGTGTGTGTGCAAGGTTTTTTGTTTTGTTTTTTGTTGTTGCTGTTTTTGAGGCTAAAGGTTTCTCTTAGATACTTCTTTATTGCCACTTGTATTCCAGGATGGGAACTAAAATGCTACTCAGGGACTCTGACACAGGGGTAGGTGTGCCACCTTAGCTTTGTGGCTTGGCTGGCCTATTTGCTGGGAAAGCCCAGGCCTTGGTAATTTCATTGTTTATCCCTGAAGCTGGTCAGTCTCCTTAGAGACTTGATTCTAGGCCCCCCTGACTAAACTGTAAGGATCTCATGCTAGGACTCTCAGGAAGTTTCCTGACTTCTTATTGGCTGACTCTAAGGTCAGTACCTCTGTTATCAGTAGCATCTTCTTGCTCAGTTGTGGCTGCTTAAACAGCTCTTTTGTTTGATTCTATGCAAACTACAGGCTTTTGTCCTGCTTCTGTTTGTGGCAGTTGTCTCCTGGGGCTGGGCCAGAAGGGAATGAGGTTGCTTTTGAAACATCTCCCAGTCCTATACCCCTTGCCTGGCCCTTTCCCAGTCTTCTCTCTCAGGTGAGAGAAAGGATTTCGGAGCCTCAAGGGGATCCTGTGATACTGAGCTGGCTGGCTTTCTCTCTCAATAGCTTAGTATAGGATGCAGCCTCCTCTGGCTCCCTTGATCGCTTGCCTTATCTGCCTGTTGCCTTTTCTTCTTGCCCATCCCCATGTTTTTAAAGAGAATCTCTCAAGTGAGACTGTGGTAGGGCCCTGTGAGGAGCAATATAAGGAGTCAGATGTCCCATCTGCTTTCTCTGTCCCTAGTTGGCAGGTCCTTGCAGGCAGTAGCCCCTGCAGTCCCTGCAGGCCTGCACTTAGCCAACACATCAGATAGTTGAATAGTTTTTCTCACTGTCAAGCTCCATCCATTGCCAAAAAGCAATTTTTAAAAATGTTTTTCTAGCAAACAGCACTGCTGCCTCCACTCCCACCCAGCTTGGGCGGTGTGACCGGTTTGAGTTCGAGTGCCACCAACCGAAGAAATGTATCCCCAACTGGAAGCGCTGTGACGGTCACCAGGATTGCCAAGATGGCCAGGATGAAGCCAATTGCCGTAAGTATCCTCTCGGGGCCACTTTCCAGAGCACAGAGTCCATTCTGCATCATCTCTGGGCAGCTGGCTCCTGTGTGCCTCTGTGTTACCGC
Organism: Cricetomys ansorgei; assembly: GCA_026225945.1. Lineage (NCBI taxonomy): Eukaryota > Metazoa > Chordata > Mammalia > Rodentia > Nesomyidae > Cricetomys > Cricetomys ansorgei. The sequence continues at coordinate 1,836,988 of JAMJFZ010001122.1, read as the reverse complement.
ATTTACTGTATTCTCTATGAGGGCATTGCTGACTGGACAAACATCATAGCAGATGATAGTGACACTGGCTTTAATAAGCTGGCTAATTGTTAAATAACAGGAGCACCTCAGTGGAAAGGTTTCTGAATGAAAGAAAAATATCTTAATTGAGTTTTTTGCTAGACGTTTAATTCCTGAAAGCAGATGTTGCGAAAGCCATGGACCTTTGGAAGTATTCAGTGAGCATCTCTGGGTCATTTAGAATATACTACTGGGCAGATCACCTTCAGCACTGTATTGAGAACCTTAGGCTTAGCCCCTGGAGGAATTATACTTAGGGAGAAACAATAAGCCTCACAGGGAGCCTGAGCTCCACATGAGGTGACACCTGCACGATGGCTGTGCTCTGAACTGGCAGCTGTCCCACGGCCTCCTCCCCTGATGTACCCAGGGAAGCTCCTTGGAGTAGGTGATGGGTGGACACACTGGCTGTCCTACCGACTGGTGCTCAGGGGCCAGGAGAGAAAACAGGCAGCCTGGATGTTGAGAACACAGAGACCCCGAGGTCGCTTGTGTAATCCTCAGCACCCAGTCAACACTTTTAGTTGCTGGATGCACACGGAAACCACCTCTGACCCGAGAAAGGGGAGGGCGAGGCTAGAATGATGTCACTCCAGCTGCCATCAGCCTGTGTCTGTGATGGGGACACTGTTTAGGGATTTGCCTTACAGGGGTGCCCTGCTTCAGTCACTTACAGCAGACACAGATGTCTCGTGCCCAGTAGTACCAGGGGGAGCATTCTTTCATGCGTGTCTCGTTTTCCCAGTGGAACTAGGGCAGAGAGTCAGAGTCTCTTCCACTCTACAGCAAGCCATCAGCCCTAAAGCCTGGCAAGAGCCTCTACCCCCTCATCCATCACTATTCTGTGCGTTCTCCCTCTCTCCCTCTCTCTCTCTCACTCTCTTTCTCTTGTCTCTTAAATATTCTTAAGAAAAGAAAGAAAGGGGGAAAACTGAGCCCCAAAGGGAACCCTACCAAATGTTGCCATTTCCTGATGGAATCTGGTCAGCATCAGCATCTGGTTATCAGCTGATTTCTCTAATTCAGCCCTTTAGGAAAGAGCTGTGACCTAGAAGAATCAGGTTTCTTCTACTTTTTATTTACACTTGTGATTTAAAAAAAAAAAAAAACAAAAAACTTTCTGTCCTTTTTAAAATGTCTTCAGCACCTTGGCCAAAACCATGGAAGGCATGGATGTCATGTCTGTAGGTGAAATAAGGAAGACTCAAGGGAAATTAGCACTGAGATCTGGCTCAGTTAGAAACGTGCGTGCCATGCAAGCACAAGAACCTGAGTTCAACTCCCAGAACGCCTGGAGAAATGAAAGGCAGGGGAGCCTGTGCTTCTCACTCCTGGCTGTGGGGAGCCAAGACAGGAGGGTGGTTGAGGTTTGTTGAGCAGCCAGTTTAGCCCAGTCAGTGACCTCTTGGCCTATGAAAGCCCCCATCTCAAAGGAGGTAGGTGGCATTCATGAAGATGATATCTGAGTTTGCCCTCTGACCTCTGTATTCACACCCATACATGTGCACACACGTGCAACTACACACACATAAAAAGGAAGGTAAATTAACATTTTGTGGTGAGTTTTAATGTGTCATTCATGCTTCTCAAATCCTATACTTCTGTTCCTTCAGTCTCCAAATCTCCTTGTAATTTTGGTATTGTCTCCCTTTTAGTAAAAGGAAGATTAAGCTTGAAGGAGGACACCCTGACCCCTTGGACCCCACCCCACCTCTGGTCAGTAGCGCTGAGTTACTCAGATAGGCACCTGTGGTTTTGTTGTCCTGCCACATGGAATGTTCTTATCAGGGGCGAATACGCCAAGCCCAACCACAGACAAGTTAAATACAGATTATGTAGAATCCTACACTTGCATTGAAAGAATGAAGCAAGCTAGCAGGACAGGTTACCTCACACTCACACTCACCAAAACCACACTGGGAACATCTTAGCCAAGTAGGAGCCAGGGCATCAGGTGAATGTTAAAAATAATTAACAGGAAAGAAAAGAAACAGGACCTCCCTCCTGGGTGATTGTAACTCGCTAATTGGCATCCTTTAAACCACTGTTTTCAACTCATTTAAAATCTGTCTCAATCACAGGGGTGTTGCTTAGTTAAGGGTCTTAAAAATCGAGATGCGCTATTACCCATAATTCCCTTTGGTCCATCACTGTGATTGCCTTATCAAAGAGAAAATGTGTTTCCTGTGCCCCACATCCTGTGCTCAGTGGCCGGCAGTCATGTGCTTGTTAATCAGTTTAAGTATTAATGACAGTCTGACTTCCAGATTTTAAAACCGGTGTTTTCTTCTTCCTAAAGTTTTAAGTCACAAAGCAGCCTCAGACCCCTAACTGCCACACTTGCTGTTGCTTCTGTTGTTGTTTCGAATTATTACCGACTGGGAGATTTCTGTGGCAGCAATCTTGTTTAGACCATCCCCTTCAGAACAGCGTGGCACCTTCCTGCGTTAAGTGGTGTCACCCACCTTGCTATTTACATGCCCCCCCATCATAACTTTTGGGCTGCCCCTTGATGGTTTCTGCACAATCCAGAGTGACCTGTGTGTTTGCAGTTCCTCTCAGTGGAAGAAACACCATGCAGGCAGGTTCTCTGCAGTCCTGTTGTGCGTTTCTGTAATCGACAGCAGGGCCTGTATCGTGGGATGCTCACTGCATGGATTCACGGAGTCCGTCTTGGGCTTGTGTGACGGTGGGAGCAATGGTTCTCAAGCCTCTTTGTAATACACTTTCGTATGCCACAGAGTCCTCGCCCTTCCACTTCCCGAGACTTCTGCTCAGAATATAGTAGATATCTGTAATATCATGCTCTTCCTGGAGAAAGGGGATTCTAGTTGTAAAAATCTTCATAAGGATTGCAGGAGAGATGACTTCATGGGTAAAGCACTTGCTTTGCAAGTGTGAGAACCAGAATTTGGATCCCCTGCACCCACATAAAAGCTGGGCAGGTGTGGAAGTCTCATCTATAATTTCTGTATTGGTAGGTAGCGACAAGGATCTAGTAACAAGCTGGCTAGCTAGACTCAACTGCTCAGTGAGCTCTGGGTTCAATTGCAGCATCCTGCCTTAATGAATAAAGAAGAGAATGATCAAAGAAGACACCCAAGGCCAACCTAGGGCCTCCAAACACATGCACACACACAGGCACAAACGCATAAACCCACAGATGTAAACATGCATATATACCACCTATACACGAACACACACACACACACACACACACACACACACACACACACACAGTTTATTCATAAAGGGTTTTGGCCATTCCCTTTTCCTTATGTGTCCATGGATTCTGTACCTGTGCGTTCTACTAGCAATGATCTGGAAGCATTCAAAACTGCACTTGAACTGAACATGTAGAGACCCTTTGCTTGTATTATTCCCCAAACAAAACGGTGTCACAACTATTCACAAAGATATCATACCCTGTTGGGGAGTCTACATCATCTAGAAAAAATTTAAAATACGTGGTCAGAGTTGCAGAGGTTACGTTTATTTACTTTCACTATATTCCTTCACTGTTTTGTGTGAGAGAGTTTGGTATTCGCAGGGAACCTGTCACAGAGGTACTGGAGCCAGCGGTTCCCTGTTCCCTGTCGGCTCATTTTTTTCTAGATATCCAACAAATCTGCTCCTCTGTCCTAGACGCTCTTGCAAAGAGGCCTCGAATCTTCCCCGTGAAAATCCAGTGCTTGAACATAGTTGTTGCAACACTCCTCAACCCATCCTGCTACTTCCTTCTTCCCTGGCCACTCCTATATGTTTTCCCATCTGAAAACATCTCCCGCATTCTTTATGCCTTCCCTTTGAGCGTCTTGACTGCCCATGAGAACACCACCCAAGTTCCTCCTGGGTCTAACACTGTGCTCACTGTCAGTCCAAGTGATGCTCCGGGCGGAAGAGAGGATCACAGTTCATTTTAATGCAGAGACACTCCATCCCGGCTGCTTCCTGGGGTCCCGTGGAGGTTGGGAACTCCACACACCCTGCTGCCGTGCATTTGAAGCAAATCCCAGGATTCTAATTTTTCAGAGTGTCATCTGAAAACTCTGAGAAGTCTAGATTATAAATTCTCTATTTTTAGATCATTCTACTAATCTCTTTGGTGATGTTTTCAGTGCTGAAATCGTAGTGTGGATTAAACTAAACAATTTATTGAAAGTATCTTGATTAAGGTTAGATTATTTTTAGACGTTAGCTTCATATGCCTGACATTGAATACTATTGTGTAGTTACTGTGTGGAGAACGATGATGTTTTTGTGCACAAGTTGAGGCTCAAGAGCTGGGAGGGGGTTTGCTATTGAGCCTCATTGGAGAACTTACAGTCTGAGCTCATAAAAACAAGATAGAACCTCTAACGTAAGAGCTGAGCAGACACCGAGGTTAGGATGTATACTAGTCTCCTCTGACTACTGTGATGTGTGCCCCACGTGTAACGTCTCCTTACGTATTATGAGTCAGATCTGACCTGGGTGTATATCTAAGTGGAGTATAAGTGGAGCTTTCTCCATCATGGTCCTTAACTTAATTCCACCTTCCTTTTGTCATGTAATGGATTAGGATGTGAAATCCTTTGCCTTCAGAGGGTGTGATGAGGGTGTGATGTCTCTGATATAACCCTTTCTTATTCAGGACTGGGCAGGCAGGCATGAGTTGGACAATGAAGACCCAACCCCAGACCACCCTGGGACAGCAGATTTGGTTTCGATAGCCATTTATTCTTCCTTTAGGATCATTTTCAATGACATTGTCGCCGCTCCCTTTTTGACCCTCCTCTAAAATGGAGATCATGTACCTTTGGCCAATAACCTTCTTTGAACTGAGTCACACAACTCTTAGCTTACCCCTTCTTTCTCTTTGTCAAAATACTCCTAAGACTCATGCAATTAAAACTGCCACGTGAGCATGCATGCCTCTTCACATCATTGACATTCATCTAACTTTTTTTATTAGCCAACCCAGCAAGCATACCTTCTTCCTAGACTGAAAACCAATACTAGGAACAGAATAACCATCACTACAGGGGAATAGCTACAATTTGTCAGCATTGGCATCATTTGTCAGGCATCTTTGCGGGTACTTGAGCTCATTAGCTCTTCACACATAAGGAGGGATTGTTACCCAGCTTTCCAGAGGGATGCTGAACTTCAGGAGGTGCTCAAAATCACACCAAATAAGGATTTCAACCCTTGTCTGGGCTGGGGATGGAGCTGGGTTGGTACAATGCTTGCCTACTTGTCTGGTGTCTTAGTTATGATTTCTGCTGCTGTGGGAAATACCATGACCAAAGCAACTTGGAGAGGGAAGGGTTTATGTCAGCTTACAGTCTCATATCATAGTCCATCATCAAAGGAAGTCAGGGCAGGAACTCAAGCAGGAAGAATCCTGCAGAAAGGAACCTGGTAGCAGGAACTGAAGCAGAAGCCATGGAGGAGTACTGCTTACTGGCTTGCTCAGCCTGCTTTCTTGTAGTGCCCAGGAACACCATCCCAGGGGATAGCACGGCTAATGGTGAGCTGGACCCTCTCACATCAATCATCAATCAAGAAAATGCACCACAAGCTTTCCCACAGGCTGATCTGATGACTGCATTTTCTCAGTTGAGGTTCCCTCTTCCAAGCTGGCTCGAGTTTCTTTAAAGTTGGGATAAAACTAGCCAGCACGTCTTGCATGCACAAAGCCCTGGGTTTGGTCCCCAGCATTGTGTAGTTGGGTCATAGTTGTACATGCCTGTAATCCTGGCACTGAGGAGATGGAGGCAGGAGGATCAGAATTTCAAAGTTATCCTCAGATACATACTCAATTGGGGGCAAGGCTGAAGTACTTAGGACCCTGTCTCAAAAACAAGCATAAGCAAAACCCTTATCCAGTCCATTTGACTCCAAAGCTCCCAATCTTCCTGAAGGGATATTATAGTTAATGTTAAATACATCACTATCACATGGCAAGCGCCATTCTGCTTCTGCTTCCAGGGGATTTTGGAGCAGAAATCAATAGTTCAAAGAAGCCAGCCTACTTTTCTTAAATGTGATGAGCCTGGGCCCAGCCAACCATACAACATATCCTTTTCCCTCTGGGTTTAAGGAGGTTCTTTGTATTTCAGCCACTCACAGCACCTTGACCTGTATGAGCAGGGAGTTCAAGTGTGAGGATGGTGAGGCCTGCATTGTGCTCTCGGAACGCTGTGACGGCTTCCTGGACTGCTCCGATGAGAGCGATGAGAAGGCCTGCAGTGGTGAGTGACAGCCCCACCCTGTAGCTGCTGCAGGGGCTTCTAGCCGGCCTTTGGAGCTTCATCTCCACTTGAAACTGTGCTCAACCCAGGAGGGCCAAGAGAAGGCAAGTGTGGTCCAATTCTGATGGACCTGCAGCCGGCTCTTCCCTGTCAGTGAGAGGACTCTGTGTGTTTCCCACGATCTCTATCCTTGCTGATACACACAGACGCCATTGCTCTCACAGAGCCCAGTGCTGCGGGTGGGGTTGACTCAGTCCTGCTGACTGGCGTGTGTCATCCTTCCGTTTGCAGCATCTTCTATTGGGAATCAGGCTTACACTAACCAGGCACAAGGGAGGAAAAATGCATGAGAAAATATGGCAGGGGAATTTAGGGGAACCTAGGAAAGGTAGTTATGGGGTTCAGTCACGTTTTCTGGGATATTTTCTCAGATAATGATTGTATCCCCTTAACAATTTATACCATAGCAATTCTACCTCAAAGTAGTTCTTTGAAATTCAAGGGTCTGTAAGACAGAACTTTCTTTGACTTCTCTCTCTGTATCTCTGTAGATGAGTTAACCGTGTACAAAGTACAGAATCTTCAGTGGACAGCTGACTTCTCCGGGGATGTGACTTTGACCTGGATGCGACCAAAAAAAATGCCCTCTGCTTCTTGTGTATACAATGTCTACTACAGGTAGGTCCCGATTTAGCCACAGTTGTCATCGACGTGATGCCTTGTAAGTTCTGCGATGTGCATGATGCTCCTGTTTAGCTGGCTCATGCACACTGCCTCTCTGTAGCAATGCCTTACTTGTTTTGGTCAGGATGGTTGGAGAGAGCATGTGGAAGACCCTGGAGACTCACAGCAATAAAACAAGTACCGTACTGAAAGTCTTAAAGCCAGATACCACGTATCAGGTTAAAGTCCAGGTTCACTGCCTCAACAAGGTGCACACCACCAATGACTTTGTGACCCTGAGGACTCCAGAGGGGCGTAAGTACTATAGTTGATTTGTTCATAGGTATGTATGTGTGATCTTAGAGGTTGAACCCAGGGTTCTGTACATACCCAAGGGTATGTACATACTCTGTACCACTGAGCTACATCCCGAGTCCTTAATTTATTTTGAAATAGGGTCTCACTAATTTGCAACTGACCTCAAACTTGCTCTGCAGCCCAGGCAGGCCTGGAATTTGCAATTGTCCTGCCTCTCTTCCCTGGTAGCTGGGATGACAGGTGTGTACTGTCACACCAGTTTGTAATTTATTCTTAGGTTTGTGTGTTTGGGATGTGTGTTGGTGTGTATGCCCACATGTGTACATTCTTATCTTATATGCTTGTGTTGAGGCTGGAGGCCAGCGCCTGGGACTCTCTATCTTATTTTTTGAGATAGGGTGTCTCCCTGAACGTGGAGCTCACTGTTGGGCTACGCTGACTGGCTAGAGACATGCCACCGTGTCCAGCTTTTACATGGGTGCAGGGATCTGAACCTAGGTCCTCATGCTTGTGCAGGAAGCACTTTACCCAGTGAACCATTTCCCCAGCCCCTAAGTCAGAGTCATTAGAGCATGTAGCAGACCTTTTCCCAAGGATGCTGCGGCCCAGGGATAGGCGTATCTGCACTTTCCAGGTGTGAGGATGTGCGTGCCCATTCCTTACGTATGCGGAAGTGCTGTGGCCAAGGTTTTCCAGTCTGATCCGAGGTGCTTAAGTTAGTCTTCCTTACTATGACCCAGAATGTTCTTACCCCTTTAGAAACTAGTTCTGGATGCTTTCTATCACCCCCCTTTTCATTTCCTGTCTAGTGTCCGCTTCTGTTTTCTTTCTCTGGGTTCTTCCTGGTCCCCGATACTTAGGGTGTCCTTATTATCAGTTAACTACGAGGCACGTCAGCGTTCTTGTTGCTTAGCTTTAAAGAACTTAAATGGCTAAGTTAAAAAAAAAAAACAACAAAAAAAACAAACAAGATTCCCACCACTCCTCCCTTGAGAGTGAAAGACTCCTGCAGTGCAGGTCTGCTTATTCTAGTCGTTTCTCTCTCCCCCCCCCCCCCCCCCCCCCCGCCCCATTCCGAATACACTCTCACTCACAGGCCTTAAGGGCTGCTTTGAAGGTGAGCACAGTCATTTGAATGTAAGATTCCTGTGATGCTGGATAATTAGTCTCCTTTCTCAGTGGTCACACCCCCAGTCCTCTGTCTAGTGGTTTGAGAGTCTGAGGTGGCTGGTGCTCTCTTGGACAATTACAAACTCAGCATGAAGTTCTGAGGACTGGGTAGGGACACACACACACACACACACACACACACACACACACACACACACACACAATGATGACTCAGTCTGCCTAAGCAATTCCATCCTGCAGCCTGGGAGAGCCACTCATTTACATCACAATCTACCAAAACATTCTGGGGAAAGAAGAGAGTGTCTTCTTGTCTATGTGAAGGCCAAGCTGCCAGCATTGTTAGCAGAAAGGAGCCAGTGCCAGCCCTGTATCCTTTCTTGTCCTTATTTTAAGCTCAGGCAATTCCCCCTAGTTGGCTACTATGCAGATGAATTTGAACCTCTGGTTGATTCCTTTTGTACACATTTGTGGGGTACAGTCTGACATTTGGTGCACATATACATGTATAATGATTAGATCATTGTTATTAGGACATCTGATACCTCCACTAAGATTTATTTATTTATTTATTTATTTATTTATTTATTTATTTATTTATTTATTTATGTAAGGAACGTGCAAACTCTTCTCTGCTATCTATGTTAAGATTTTCAATTAATTTTTTTCAACCACAGTTGTCCCACCTTCCGTCTGTCCACCTACACCCATCTTCTCCCCAGCCCTCTCCCACCCTCCATTCTCACCGGCTTGGGAATCACTGGTCTCTGTACCAGTTTCTGCATATAAGCGAGAACAGGCAAGATTCATCTTTTGTACTTGGCTTGTTTCACTTCCTACAGTGCCCTTCAGATTCATCCATGCAAGTGGCAGGATGTCATTCTTCATGACTGAATAATGTTACACTGTACGCCACATTTTCTATTTCAGCTTGTCTGCTGATGGGTGCCTGTGTTGATTTCACACCTTGCCTGCTGTGAATATTGCTGCAGGGACATGGATTGAAGGGATACGGATTTCTTTGGGAATGTGTACCCAGTAGTGGGGATGCTGCGACATGGCGTAGCACTAATGCCAGAGTTTGAGAAACCTCGATTCTGCCATCTCTGCATCTGTGCCAGCTTCTGTTGACTTCTTGTCCTTCAGATGCTAGCCATCATTAGTGGGTTAAAGGATATCGTATCATTTTGATTTGCACCTCCCTGATGATTGGCAATAATTTTTCCCATAAACTTTTTGGCCATTTGTATATCACCTCTGGAAAAAATTTCTATTTAGATCCTTGGGCCATTTAAAACCAGGTTGTTGTTACTGTTTACTATTATTATTTTGCAGTTGTCTCTATACCCTGTCGCTTGTGTTTTATTGCTGTATGAAACTTCTCAGCTAGTTTCATAATTTTTACATAATACATAATATTTCGTTTTGTGGTTTATGCTTTTGGAGTCATATTTAAAGCTAACCTTTCATTGGATGAGTGTCTTGAAGCATTTCCCCCATTTTTTAAAAGTTCTAGTACTTCTCTGCTTGGGTGATGGGTTGCATTTTAAGGTCCGGATCTGTTGCGAGTTGGTTTTTGTATGTGGTGAATGAGTAGCCACAGTTCTATTCTTCTGTAGATGAGTCTCTCAGCACCACTTGCTGAAGAGACTCTCCTTTCCATCCTCAAAAATCAGTGGGCTGCAAATACACAGACACCTTTCTGGCTTCTCCGTTCTGATCTATCGCTCCATGTCTCTGCTTTTGTGCCAGTGTCATTCTCTTTCGGTTTCTGTGGCTGCGCGGTATATTTTGAGGTGAGACTGTGTGATGTCTCCAGCCTTGCACTTTTTCCTAGGGATTGCTTTTGTCTTTTGGTGTGTGTGGGGGGAGGGGGGCTCTTCTATAATTCTGTACAATATTTTAAAATATATATTCTTCAAAAATTACATAATGTATGCAATGTGTCTTGATTGTATCCACCCCTCATTCCTCCCACTCTCCAACTCCCCCTCCCATGACTGCCCATCACACTGTACTTTTTTTTCTTTCCTTCCTTTCTTTCTTTCTTACGTTCTTTCTTTGCTTTTTTTGTTTGTTTGTTTGTTTGGTTTTTCAAGAAAGGGTTTCTGTGTTGTAACGCTGGCTGTCCTGGAACTCAGGCTGGCCTCAAACTCATAGAGATCTGCCTGGCTCTGCCTCTGAGTGCTGGGATTAAAGGTGTGTACCACTGCTGCCTGGCTCACTTTTTTTTTTTCTTTTTAAAATTGAATATAGTTTTTTTTTTAATATGGTATATTTTGATTTCTGTTTTCTGTCCCTCAGCTCCTCCTAGCTCTTCCAGCTCCTCCCCATTTCTCTATCTACCCAAATCCCCTCTCTCATTAGAATACAAACAGGCATCTAAAAATAATATTAATAAAATAATATTTTAAAAAAGAATAGGACAAAATAAACAGAAGAAAAAGAGCCAAAGAAAAAGCACAAGAAAAACACAGATGCAGAGACACACACATTCACGCACACAGAAATATCATAAAACACAAAATTAAAAACCATCATGCATATGCAAAGGGCCTGTAGAGTAAAAAGAACGAAGCCTAGAAAAGCTTTATGAGCTAAGGAACCTCCCTAAATGCCACTGAGTTCATTTTGTGTAGCCTTTTACTGCTGGGCCGGGGGCCTGGCCTTAAGAGTGGTTTGTATACCAGGTGAGACTCTGTTAGAGAAAACTAATATTTCACTTAGGAGCGATTATCAACTGGAGATGGCTTCTGGATTAGGGGTGAGGGCTTGTGTCCACTTCTCTCAGCCCTGGGACCCATCTGACTCAGACCCGTACAGGCCCTGTGCATGCTGCCAGTCGGTGTGAACTCATATGTGTGTCAGCCCTGCTGTGTCTAGAAGGCCTCGATTCCTTGGTGTCCTCCACCTCCTCTGGTGCATACGATCTTTCTGCCTCCTCTTCTATACCTCACTTTTATTTTTTATTATTATTATTATTATTATTATTATTATTATTATTATTATTATTATTATTTTGGTTTTTTCGAGACAGGGTAACTCTGGCTGTCCTGGAACTCACTCTGTAGACCAGGCTGGCCTCAAACTCAGAGATCCTCCTGCCTCTGCCTCCTGAGTGCTAGGATTAAAGGCGTGTGCCACTATATCCCAGCCCTGTACCTCACTTTTAATTAAGAGTGCTTTCTTCTATTTCTGTGGAGAATGTTATTGCTATTCTGAGAGAGATTGCACTGAATGTGTGACTTGCTTTGGGTAACAGGAATATCTTAATAATATGACTTCTTCCTGTCTATTTTTTTGGTGTTCTCGTCAACCTCTGTCACTTGCGTTTTAAATTTTTCAGTGTAAAAACCATTTACCTTCTTGGTTAAATTATTCCTAGTACATTTTTGGAACAATTTTAAGCAGCGTTTCTTTTAAACTACTTAGATACTGGAATATAGGTTTGTTTTATTTATACATTGATTTTCATGTCATTTGATTTTACTGAATTCATGTATCAGTTTCAACTGCTTATTGGTGGAGTCTTTATTATTTTGTTTTTTATGCATATGATCAAGTGATTTGAATGCAAGGAGAACTTGACTTTCTGACTTGACTGTTTTCTAGTGCCAGATGCCCCTCGGAACCTCCAGCTGTCACTGAACAGTGAAGAGGAAGGTGTGATCACTGGGCATTGGGCTCCTCCCATCCACACCCATGGCCTCATTCGTGAGTACATTGTAAGTACTGTCAGGACATTGGTGTGTGTATCAGAGAGCTAGAGGTTTCTGGGTGCTTTATGTCACTAGGAGGTGATTTGGTGTTGTGGATAGTGACCCATCTGTGAGGGCACTGCATACCCATCTTACTTCCTTTTCCTGTCACTCTGATAAAATATCCTGATAAAAGCAACTTAGGGGAGAGAGGTTTGCTCAAAGTTCAAGGGCACAGCCCACAATGGCAGGGAGCCATAAGAGCTGAACTAGCCGGTCCCATTGCATCCACAGTCAGGACACAGCAATGGGTGCTGTGCTCAGCTCACTTTCTCCTTTTATACAGCCCAGCATCCAGTCCAGGGAAATGGTGTGCTGTCCATACCTCAATTAACATAATCACTATAATCACCCACAGGGACACCCACTGCCTCATCTCACAGGAGATTCTAGATCCTCTTGAGCTGACAATTAATGCTAGCCATCACAGCACCATATCTTCTCCTTTCCCAGTGTGTGTCTTTGCAAGGTATTAGATGGCCCAACCTCTGGCTGCCTTTTACTCATGCTGATGCTTCTCTCTGCAGGTGGAATACAGCAGGAGTGGTTCTAAGATGTGGGCCTCCCAGAGAGCTGCCAGCAACTCTACTGAAATAAAGAACTTACTGCTCAATGCCCTGTACACCATCAGAGTGAGTGTCTACATCCTGGCCCGTCTTAGAACATAGAGAGAGGGCTCCCATTTGTCAACAATATGTTTAAGAAATAAGTATTAGTGTTTTCACAACACTCAGTTCCTTGTCTTAACGAGGGAAGTCCAGCTTCCCCCTCAGATAACCAAGAACTTGTGGGAATGCAGCTCTCCCTGCTTCTAACCAGACACTCTGCTTTGGGATCTGTACTTTTCCTACTCACCTCTTTTCTGCTTATCATTAGCTTCAGGGTGATACAGTGCTAAGTGGCATTTATAAACTGATTTTGTGAGGTTCTTATAAAACGCAGTATTAATATATTTAGTAGAAAGGAGATAGATTTTGTGCAAAGGGTGTATATTAAACCATTAAGGCACACCCTCTGGAGATTCCCTTACACTGATAATTTGTCTAGGACTCCTTTTATATGTGTATATGTGTCTCTGTATATGAATATAGAATTTATAGATGGTACTCATGTGCACGCGCCCACACACGCACGCGCGCACGCACACACACACATACACACACTCTTTAGAAGAATCTGTATATTTATAGGATCAATAGAAATTTTATTTCCTTTGGACTATTATCATTCTTTTTGCTCCTTGGCCCTCTGATTTCATTTGCTGGAGCCTCTGGCTATCCTGGGTCACTCTGTCTATATATTCTTTCTGTCTTCACTGCTGAAGTCTTAGCCATTTAGCTCATTCAGAATTCTTACTGTATAGTATGTTACGTCGATTTCCTATTAACTCACACTCTGATTTGAAAAGGTGGCTGCGGTGACTAGTCGTGGAATAGGAAACTGGAGCGATTCTAAATCCATCACCACCATAAAAGGAAAAGGTAAATGATTCCAGTGCTTGCGGATTTAGAGAAGATAGAAGTCCTTTGGAAATGACCTCTGTTGAGCTGGAAAGGAAAAGTGTAGGTTAGAAAGCTTCTCAGAGCCCCTTCTTCTCCAGCACAGCCCCCCTTTAGGTTTACAAAGGTGTGATGTCTTTTTGGGTGGCCACTGACTGTATTCTTCCTCCCAACGTTGATTTCCAAAGGTCGTGATGCCAGTCCCTTTGTGAGCCTGTGCAGTTCTAAAGTAGGAGTCCCTTTTCAGTAAAGCTGGACATGGTTTGCACACTCATTTGTGGTGTTATTAAGATACCTCACTGATGTCTGTGCTCCTATCCCTTGGTTACATGGGTAAGCTGTGTCAGGGTTAGGGATGACACATAGCACCAGAGGTGACCCTTGGTGCTCTGTAATTCACTGCTCTGCACACTGGAGCTTATCTAGTTGGTCCCCCAGAATAGCTGCAAGACAAGGGAGGGGAAAGTGGTGTGTTCCTTGCCCTGGGACTCACGTAGGTGACAAGGCTGGGACTAGACCTCACATCCGTAACTCCAAAGCCCGTGCTCTTAGCCATCCTGTCGCACACCTCCCCTAGGCTGAGATCCCTGTGCTTGCCACAAGGCGGCTCCTCATCCTGCACATGGGCCTCTTGGGGCTGAGATCTTTGCTGTTTGCCTCTCTCCATCCTTAGTATCTAGTGGGAACTGAAAGCTCATTTGGAGGGTGAACGAATTGAAGCATCTGAATAAACGGTCCTGGCACCCACTGAGCAGTCGATGGAACCCCCTCCTCCTAAGTGGTTTCCTCAGCATAGCTCTGGCCCCGGGGACTTTCACTCCATGACCTTGCAGATATTAAAAACCAATAGGACATGATTGGGTGATTCTACTTTTTTTGAGCCTGTGAGAAGCTCTGAGTGGTGAAGACTAACTCCAGTTACTTTAAATTCTATGGGATTGTGGCAGTCAGAGTAGAGGGTGGCCAGAGTCAATGCTGCCAGCCACTCAGTGGGCAGAATGCTCCCAGCTAGTGAAAGGCTGTGGCTGAATCACACTCTCCTTGAGATCCATCCAAATCCAAAAAGAAAGGACTTTGGAAGCCACTTTGCCCCTGAATTCAGTAGGCACAAGTCAAATCTGCATTTGAAAATTATCCTGGGTCGTAGTTTCCTTCATTCTCGTCCCTGTGATTTTGCCAAGTTTCAACTCCTCATGTGTGTTTGGATCAGGCTGTGTGCAGAGGTTAGGTAGCTCTGTACTGCCTCAAGGAGTATTGCTCTGAAATACCTGTAACCTGGTGTCTTAGTGACTTTGGAAGAAAGATGAAGGACAAAGACAGCAGTGATGTCAGACAGGTTCATTCATGATGAATGGTTAATACTGAATGATTAATACTGAATGAATGGTTAATACTAATGGTTAATACACCAATGGGAAGGCCACAATGAGAGTGCTTCCTACATTCCACACACTATGCGCTTTTTTGTTTTATGTGACTACCATGGGTGAAGTATTGTGGTCCTCATTTCGTAGCTGATGGAACTGGGCTCTGAAGAGTCATGGCCTGCACATAGTCACCATGATTGTCATCCAGGCTGACTTTCCCATAGACCAAGCACTGTCTGGCTCTGAGTTTGCTGCCTGAAGCTTTTCTGAGCCTTTCCCCTGGTCCTAGTGGGTTTTTTTTTTCTTGCCTGGTTTTATAGCATGCTTGATCATCTGATGGAGCCTCCTTAGATTTCAGCACATCTTTTATGCCCACTCCCTTGCTTGCCTTTAGAAGAGCTGTGTCCTGAGAGTTGAATACTCGGTTGTCACTGAAGTGGTGTCTTTTGAGCATGTTTGGGCTCTGGTCTCCTTTAGATGACACCAGGCTCATTACTGTGACCTTTCTTGTGGACAGATGTTCTAGCTGCTGAGATAATGCTCATCAGAAGAATGTCGGGGCTTTTCTCTTGGCTGGGCTCTCCTTGTGTCCTCAGATACCAGCTTGGGCTCTCATCTGTTGGAACATACTAATGGCTCATTAAACAAGGCTTCAGTGAAGAGGGAATGGAAGGGAGCAATAGTTGTGCACTTGGCACGGTTAACTTTCCCAGATCTAGGCTCAAAGAAGATAAGTGACTTGCTCTTGATTATGCAGTTTTAAGTGTCACAGAACAAGAATTCGAACTCAGGTTTGCCAAATTCCAGAGGCCACTTTCCTTCCTAACCTGCAGCACACACATTTACAATTATAGTTTCTCCTATCGTCCCATCCTTCAGAAAGGACACAAGGAGGCTGGAGCTTTGCTGTTCCTCATAAAGATAGACTCAGGGATCCTGACTCTTCAAGGCCAGGCCAGAGCTAGCACAATGAAATTTTTCTCTCTAACCTAATTGCCAGGCCAGCTGACCATGCCAAGATTGTTGTGTGTTCACCAAGCAACAGTGGGCCCAACCTCAGTCAAGGACACGGTGGTAGAAGAGATGGATGGAAGAAGGCAGCTGGTGCACTTTTTTCCCTTGCTGAAAGGCCACTTTGTAGAGATGAAAGCCACAAAGTCCTGCCTTCCTTACTTTTCATGGTGTGGTTTCTCTTTAACTCCTTTTTCTTTTCAGTGATCCAAGCACCAAACATCCACATCGACAGCTACGATGAAAGTTCTCTGAGCTTTACCCTGACCATGGATGGCGACGTCAAGGTAATTCAGAGTTCTCAGACTGGCAGCTGGGTGGGGCTTTCCTTTGTGTGGGAACGCATGTGTCTTAGCACAGGGAGATTAGGAAAAATGAAGGACCAGACCGAGGTTGGTTCCTTTCCCCCACGAAGAACAACGTGAGTCTCCACATATAATTATTCTGCCTCAGCCTGGTGCCTTTCTTCTTTAACCGTGTAATTAAATGGTTCACAGCTCTAGTTCACAGAAAGACTTGGTGTTAACAGAATATGTGTGCCCTGTAATTTTCAGCTTTATTGGATTTCCTGGTACCTAGTGCTATTGCAGAAGTTCCCACTGTGGTAGAGCAAGCTTCTTAGGAGATTCAGATGCCTCAGAAACCCCTCTGTCTTGTATCTCTTGTATCCACCCAGTCACTCCTTGGCTGCCACCACCAGTCCCTCTGAGCTCCTATCTGTATAGCCTGCTCCACCACTGCTCTCTGTCCCTGCGATCTTGCCAATTGAAATCCACTTCCATGATGTTATTTCCCATCCGTTGATTCCTCTTCCTGTTCCCCTCCATCCGTGATGTTGTGGCAGTGCGGTCTTCAGTCCTTGAGCCAGTCACTTAAGTGCATTTGTTGTGTTCTTAGCTTCAGAGAGGACTAATAGAAGCAATGGGACCTTTACCCTTAGTGCCCATCGTGTTTGGTCACGAAGACATTTTCCCCCCCACATGTAAGGAATTGTAGTTCAGAGCCTTCTGTAATGGAGAACTCAGAGCAGGTAGTCTTTCCTGACTTCGTGGGTCTTCTAAACCCACTTTTGTGTTGACCTCTTGGCCTTGACTAAGAGGACAACCTGTGCTGAGGTGTTCTCCTTTACTGTTGCTTACTATAAATAACTGAACATATTTAAGTGTAGCACAAATAGAAGCTGATTAAAAAGCAGAAGAAACAGCCAGATGGTGGTAGCACACGCCTTTAATGCCAGCACTTGGGAGACAGAGGCAGGTGGATCGTTGTAAGTCTGAGGCCAGCCTGGTCTACAGAGTGAGTTCCAGGACAGCCAGAGTTACAACAGAGAAACCCTGTCTCGAAAAACCAAAAAAAGAAAAAAGAAAGAAAAAAAAAAAGAAATCAGAAGAAACACCTGTCCATTGAGGAGACGCAGCTAAAGAGGCTAGCTTTGCCGGGTGTATTCACTGTGTGCCCTGACTGTGTCTGCTGATCATGTCACATTCTTCCTGGTTCTTGGCAGGTCAATGGCTATGTGGTGAATCTTTTCTGGTCATTTGATGCCCACAAACAAGAAAAGAAAACCTTGAACTTCCGGGGAAGCTCACTGTCATACAAAGGTAACACCTTGGAGCTACCTTGGAGTTGGTATGTAAGCAGGAAGGATTAAGCTAGATGAGTGATTTCCTGGGGGCAGGGTTTGTGTGTCTGGGCTGAGGGCTTGGAGCTGAATGAGCAGAATCTTATGTGGAGATGGTTCTGCGTGGACAGTCCTTGCCCATGGAGGATACAGTTCACATCCTCCTGGTTCTGGGCAGGCTCCTTGAGCCCCCTTCTAGACATTGAAGCCCTCAATGGAAGCTGGTGCAAGACAGTAGGAAGAACCTGTAAGAAGCTAGATTAACTCCCATAGATGATTTTGCACTGTCTAAGAATCTTCCCAGATTCTATCACCTGCTTCCTTTCTAGTTTTACTCCCCGTCAGCTAATAAGAGGTAGCCCAAGGCCTGGAGTGTGAGTAGCATTCAATAGAGAGTTGTCAACTATATGGAAGAGCAAACAAATGAAGAGGTGGTACAGTCCTCGCTTAGGTCTGTGCAAAGTGCGAGCTCTGGTAAAATTCTTATATCTGAAGATGGTCTCATGGAAATGTATTTCTAGGAGAAAACCTTCAATACCAAAAGCTGCTTGTGAGTGCTGTGAATGGCTTGGCAGCCTCCTCCTTCCCTCTTCTTTCCAGTCTGTTTGAAAAGGACTGTCAATCATAGTTTTATTCCCTTCTTAATAATCTCAAAAGCAGAAGCCACAGCTGTGCTGTCATCACCATCATCATTCATTATTATTATGTTTGCCTGTGCTGAGGATTGAACCCAGGGCCTTGTGCATGCTAGGCAAACTCTTTAAAACTGAACCAGATCCTAGCCCTTGGTTTTTCAGACACCATGCAGCTCATGTTGGCCTGGCACTCACTTTGTAACTCAGCCCAACCTCGTGCTGGCAATTCTCTTACCTTAACCAGTTGAGTGCTTGGACTGAAGCTATGTGCTTTCGTGCACAGGAGTGATGGGTTATTTACTGGAGAAAGGGCAACTTATCAGTGGCTAAACCACTGAAGAAAATGTAATCCCCATTCCTATGCTTTAACTGCCAGTGCTTACTGTAGCAGATACAGAAATGGATGTCCTTGTTCACAGATTTTGAGAATCTCCCTGATTTACTGGTACAGCTGGATTGATGGGTGTGAGTCTCTTGTCACACAGGGCCAGATAACTGCAGGAATGCTGTGCTGATTGTATGTCTACACAGTCAGCTTTAGAAGTTACCCAGTCTCTAAGAGTTACATGTGCCAAATACCATTGCATATTAAATGAATTTGCAAACTATTGAAAAGTAGGGTGTGTAAACCCAGATAAATCCTTGGCAGTCAACACAAACACACACACTCACACACATACACACACACACACACACACACACACACACACTCACATACATACATACACACATACTACACATACACACCACACACATATCACACACACCCTTACACACATGCACACACACCACATACACAGACTCACACACATACACACATACCACACACACACTCACACACATACAGTTCACATACACACACACATTCACACACACACAACTCACATACACACACACCACACACACATACCACACACACACACACACACACACACACCATACATACACACCACACACACACATACACACACACTCACATATGCACATCCCTGACATTTCCCTTCCTTCTTTTCACAGTTAGTAATCTGACAGCTCATACATCCTATGAGATTTCCGCCTGGGCCAAGACAGACTTGGGGGACAGTCCTCTGGCCTTTGAGCACGTCTTGACCAGAGGAATCCGTCCACCCGCTCCTAGTCTCAAAGCCAAGGCCATCAATCAGACTGCTGTGGAGTGTATCTGGACTGGCCCCAAAAATGTGGTAAGTGGGCAGGAATGGCCATCCCGAGATAGTGTGAACCCTCCTCAAGGGTAAGCCCTGAACAGCCATGGGGCTGTCTTCACTGTTGCAACTCTCGCTTCTTTTCTTTCCCCAAACACAAATCACTACCAGCTCAGGATTGCTTTCTGAAGGCCCTGGCACTGCAGCCAGCCCCTGCATCTCTGACCTCACTCTGCTAGCCTCAGATAGCTCCTTGATGTTTGTCATTAGGTAGAGCTAATGCTGCAACCCTTTAATACAGTTTCTCATGTTGTAATGACCCCAACCATAAAATCATTTTTGTTGCTACTTCATAACTGTAATTTTGCTACTTTAATGAATCATAATATAAATATCTGATATGCAAATTATCTTAGGTGACCCCTGTGAAAGGGGTCTTTCTATCTCCAAAGAGGTTGTGACCCACATTGTTGAGAATCGGTTGGGGTAGACCATGCAGGTGGAGTGCTGTATTCATATGCTAAGGAACTCATCCTGGCTGGTGAGCTTGATAGAATCTTTTTTTTTTTCTTCTTATGATACATATCAACACCCCTCCTACCCTTCCTCCATTCCTCCCAGCTCCCCCATCTTTCCTCTCTCCCTATTATATACCTTCCTACCCACTAATCTCCACCCCTGCTTCTCCCCATAGAAGAGAGCAGTCCTCCCAGGGTTACTGCTTAAACAGGTCACAACAAATGGGACAAGGCTGGGCATTAGTCCCTACATCGAGGGTGGACTAGGCAACCCAGTGGGAGGAAATGAGTCCAAGGGTAGGTAAAAGCATCAGATAACACATACACTCTAGCCTGTAGATAGGTTCTCTGCAGGAACACCAAGCCAGGCAACCACATGACATATCTAGGAGACTCTGCAGGTTCTTTGTCTGCTACTTCAGGCTCTGAGTGACCCCAAGAGTGCTGGTCTATTGACTCTGTGGGGCTTGCTCCCTACCTTATGTCCCTACCTTTCTGGTCCCTGAAATCCCTTCTCCTCCTCTTCTGTGAGTTTTCCAGAGCTCTGCATGATGTCTGGCTCTGGGCCTCTGCATCTGTTCTCATCATTTGCTGGAAGAAGCCTCTCTGATGGAGACTGGGCTGGGTACTGATCTATGAGTAGAACAGGATATCATTAGAAATCGTCTCCTGGCTAACCGGTCTCTAGTTCCTGGTCTACCCTGCAGAATCAGGCATGGATTCTCTCCTTTGACTTGGGGTTCTTCCATTGTCTCAGTGGGTCCTGTAGGGAGGATGGATTATAGGTCGGAGATTTTGTGGCTGGGGTGGTGTCCCAGTGGTGTCCCTCCACTGGGAGCCTTGCCTGTTACAGGAGATGGCCTGTTCAAGCTCCCCATCCCCCATTGCTAGAGGTCCTCATCAAGGTTTCCATTGCCCTCAGTCTCCACACCCTCCACCCCTACCCACTTAATGTCCTCCAGTTCTGGTTGTCTTTCCATATATTCCTTCCCTCCATCCCTCTCCCCAAACTTGGTCTCTTCTCTTCCCAATCCCATCCTTCCCCAGCACCATCTGTTCTATTTCCCCTTTGCCAGGGAGATCCCTGTGTCACGGCTGAGCCCCTCCTTGTTGCTTACTCTCTCTGGGTCTGTGGATTGCAGCAGTTTGCTTGACAGTTAATATCCACATATGAGTGAGTCCATGCGGAGTTTGTCTCTCTGGGACTGGGTTACCTCACTCAGAGTGATTTTTTCTAGTTCCATCCATTTGCCTGCGAAATTCATGTAATTACTTTTTTTTTTTAACAGCAGAGTACTACTCCATTGTGTAAACATACCACATTTTTTATCCATTCTTCAGTTTGAGGGGCTTCTAGGTTGTTTACGATTTCTGGCTATTATGAACAAAGCTGCTGTGAACATAGTTGAGCAAGTGTCCTTCTGGTAAGATGCAACCTTTTTAGGTATATGCCCAGGAGTGGAATGGCTGGGTCTTGAGGTAGGTCGAATTCCAATTTCCTGAAGAGTCACCATATTGATTTCCATAATGGCTGTACCAGTTTGCATTCCCACCAGCGATGAAGGAGTGTTCCCCTTGCTCCACAATACTTCTCAAATTATTCCACAAAATAAGCAGAAGGAACACTGCCAAACTCATTCTATGAGACAACAGTTTTCCTGGTACCCAAACCAGACAAAGATTCAACAAAGAAAGATTAATTACAGACCAATTTCCTTCATGAACATAGATGCGAAAACTCTCAATAAGATCCTCGCAAACCGAATCCAAGAGCACATCAAAAAGATTATTTACCATGATCAAGTTGGTAGAATCTTTTAACTTACTAGCCTCTGCTCTTTTGCATGGCCCACAATGTGAAGCTGAGAACGAGATAGTGACAAAAAGGCCAAGCCCTCCTCAGTCCTCCCTTTTACCTTGAAGAAGAGGTATCCCACAAAGAGACATTATTCTCTATTAACAGACTCAACTTGGTGCAGGCCCACCTGTTCGGCTGAGCGGTCCTCCACAGTAAGGTGTAGTCTACAGAGCATCATGCAATGTGAGGACCTCTCATTACTTCCCAGTTTGGAAAAGCAGCCTTGCTTGTGCTGTGCCCCAGATCAGACATTCACTGGTCACACACGGCCGGCTTTCATAGGTGATGTGTCAAATGAAGCCCACTGTGAGTGGCCGTAATCTGCTCCTGTCTCTTCACTGAGCACTCTGGCAGTTCTCATGGTGATCTTCTTTACCATCTACGAGGGGGCTTTTCTTGTCTCCTAACTCCCATGGCTCTGGGGACCTTTCCCCATCACTAGCCACCCTACTCCATGGGCCCTATTATAATGAGATTATCCTTCTTTTGAGTGTCAAGACCATCCTCCCATTTAAGCCTCCTCCTTGTGGCTCCCTTGGTCCTTCTTGCTATCCCATATGCATTTGCTTCCCAACTTTAGATTTCTTCAATTCCTCTCTTCCTGGAGCCTCCCAGTTAACCGACCCCTGGGAGGCTACCTTTCCTTTATCATTATCCAGGCTCCCCCTTCACCAAGCCTTCAGCTGCTAAGCAGAGTTAAGGGAAGTTTCACTGTTGCCTGGGGCAACGACATCCCCAGGCAGTCCCCTCTCTGCCCAGGCACCTGCAGACATACAGTCTTTTTCTTCAGGCACCTGGCCTGTGCTGTGCTCAGGGGAGGAAGTATTCTGGTCCTACTTTATCTTCTCCAGCTTGTTCCTTTCCACATACACTCACTCAGCTGTGATTTTTTTGCTGCACACTTAGTACAGTTCCCACTACCCAGGTTTGGGATCCCCTCAGCTTCCTACATGGACACAACAGTGTGCTTTAAATATACTCTTGGTCAAATGAAGCTTGTGGTTCAGGGCCCCTGTTGCAGCAACACACTTTCATCCTGGAGAGGACACAGGCTTTGCCATCTCCAGCCAATGGTGTTGTCTTCAAGGTCATGTCGTGGGCAGACAGCCTGCTGAAGCCACAGCCATTGTCTGTACTCCAGGCAGCAGGAAGGCAGGAAGATGGGCTATCCTGCCATTAAAAGAGCCTGCTGGACCTTCCCACAAGGCACTTCTGCTTATGTCTCATTTGCTGACACCTTGTTCCATGGATTTTCCAGCTTCCAGGGTAATAGGAAATTCAGACATCTTCTCACCAGGGCTCTACTGAAGGAACAAGGGAGGGATAGGGAAGGCCTGCCTGCATCAGGCCTCCTGTGTCCATTCCCCATGCTACTGAGATTCCCATACTCGCTTGACAACTCCCACAGCTTCCCACCCCTGGGTGTAGCCCCTCAGCTCCCCGGTCACTGCTGTTTGATTGTAGAATGTCACCCCTCCTTGGTAAGCCCCCTCTTTGTTCTGATACATCATACAATCCTTGGAATGGCATCCCCCGCTTTCATTTGCTCTAGTGGCTGAATGGGTCCCTTTTTCCTTCCCTGCCCATCCCCCCTCAAGAAGAAGCTCTGTGAGAACAGGAGCTGCTTCATGCTCACCTTTGCAGGTGCACACACTGGGCATGCCCATTCTTAAGCACAGTCAACATAACAAAGGTTGAAGGAAGGTTTCTATGAGTCCTTTAGAAGCACTTCCAAGGTCTCACTCATGTTAACAATTTCAAAACATGAGGTCACTGACCTCTCTTCTCTGCCTTTACCAGATTTATGGCATTTTCTATGCCACATCCTTCCTTGACCTCTACCGGAACCCTAAGAGCTTAACCACTTCACTCCACAATAAGACAGTCATTGTCAGCAAGGATGAGCAGTATTTGTTTCTGGTAAGTTGTCTGTATCAGGGAAACCTGAGTTCCTGGTTTTAAAGATTTCTTAGGCTTTGGGGTTCCTGAGCTCAACCCTAGGTACCTAGATTCATCTTCCTTGTAAATTCCCACAGCCAATTTCCTAAATGCAGCTCCGTGGTGGAACGTTGGTCACTTGACAAATGAATCATAAATTCAGATCAATAAAATGCCTGTGTCAGAGTCCCTCGTAGCAATGTAGGGTCTGCGCTGTTACGTGTACGCACGCCAAGAGAAAGGGATGTGGGTGCCATATTTTGCTTTTTACTGAGATAAACACCATAACCAAACACAACATGAGGAAGGAAAGGTCTAGAAAAGGAGGATAGATGAAAATATTATAGGTTCGAGTCCATCACTGAGGGAAGTCAGGGCAGGAACCTGAAGGCAGAGCTGAGGCAGAGGCCATGGAAGAGTGCTGTTTATTGGCTTGCCTCCTAAAGTTTATTATATATCATGTGTCTGTGCTTACATGTGTCTAGGGCATTTCTGGAAGGTAGAGAAAGCACAGAAATGGTCTAGGTCAGTCCAGGAACTATTTTATATTATTTTGTGCTATTCTAATTTTAATTGAAGTCACGTCATTAGCTTCTTGAAGAGGAGTTTAACAGAGGTTTATGAGCCTATGTGGTATTGTTTTTCGTGTGTCTGCTTGGGCCCTAGGTCCGGGTGTTGATCCCTTACCAAGGGCCATCTTCTGACTACGTCGTAGTGAAGATGATCCCAGACAGCAGGCTTCCACCTCGTCACCTTCACGCAGTCCAAATAGGCAAAACCTCAGCGGTCATCAAGTGGGAATCGCCCTATGACTCTCCTGACCAGGACTTGGTGAGTGAGTGAGGCATGTGGCTGCCTCACACGCTTTGGGTGAGCGGATTGGGGGGGAAGGGATCCAGGAGTGCATCAGGTAACATGAGCCTAGTAGCTGAGCCCAGCAGGCCTTGTCCCCAATTCTGTGTGGTCAAGGCAGATCTTCAAGGGACTCCTTCTGAGTTGGCCCTCATACAGTATTCCCTGACACCATATTTCTTTGTCCTTCCTCAGCTGTCCGTATCCATTTCATTAACCAGGGCTCAGTAAATGAAGACCGGTGGCTTTTTTTTTTTTTTTTTCTAATTAGTGTTTGTTTGGAACCAGGCCACACCCATCTGCTTACATATGCCCAATGTCTGTTTTGTGATACTAGCAATAGAATTATTTTTGGTGGAGATCCTAAGACCCTCAAAGCCTAAAGTACCTACCATCTAGACTTTTTCAGAGAGTTTGCTATCCTTTCCTTTCAAAAAAGGAAGACAGAGCATCAATCCCAGAAATGTCCCCACCTTCCTTTGCTCTGGACTGCTTTGACCTCTGTCCCTCATCCCTGGCACCCCAGGAGTGTGGATGCTGAGGCGCCTCTTGATCCCCATATTCATCCTGGTGATTGAGTTTCCTACGTGTCTTGTGTGCCCCCTTCCCTCCATACTCCCTGTATAAGAAAAAGCCCAGGAGAGAACAGGTAAGGTTCATTGTGCTTTAGAGCTAGGGTTGAACATCTTCATCCATCTTCCCTTGACAGGATCCAGAAACTGTTGTCCTGATGAAGAGATGGAAGCCTAGTTGCTAATGTCACAAGAAATGTGGCTTTCTCTCCCTAGAGTATTTTGGTTTCCTCTCCAACTTTTCATTCCCTCTTCCCTCTTCTTCCTTCTCTGCATTACTGCTCCTCCCTTCCCTCTCCTCTCCTCCCCCTTCCCTTCCCTCTCCTTTTCCTTCCCCTCCCTCTCCTTTCCCTTTCTTTTCTTCTCCTTCCCATCCCACCCCTTTTCTAGCTGATGCTTGTACATGCAATTTTGGAAGTGCATACTTGTTACAAGATGGATCCTGGCTACCCCAAAGATTTTCCGAAGAACATCCATCAGACTGTGAAGCTCAGAATAGTCAGGCCTGTGCCTGAGTTCCATATCTGTTTATTTAACCAACTGAATGTTGGAAGTATCTGAAAAAAGATTGTGTCTGTATGGAACACACACAGACATTGTCTCTTGTCTTTGTTTCCTGAACAAGGTGGTATGGTAACTATTACATGGTTGTGGCAGTTTGAATGAGAATGACTCCCATAGGCTCATATAATTGAATCCTCAGTCATCAGGGAGTAGAACTGTTTGAAAGGATTAGAAGGATTAGGAGGTGTGGCCTTGTTAGAGGAGGTGTGTCACTGCAGATGGGCTTTGAGGTTTTAAAAGCCTACAGCAGGCCCAGGAGTGCTCCCCTCACCACACTCCACAGATCAGGATTTAAAGCTCTCAACACCATGCTTCCCACCATGAAAATGGACTAATGGACTAACCTCCTGAAACTCTAAGCCAATCTCCAATTAAATGCTTTCTTTTATAAGAGTAACCTTGGGCATGATGTCTCCTCACAGCAACAGAGCAGTGACTAAGACAATGACATTTACATTGCATGTGGGTATTCTTAATAGTCAGTAGCCAATCTAAAGCAAAAGGTCTTGCTTTTGACTGCTACTCAGTTCTTCCCTCTGTCTGTCTTAGTTCTATGCGATTGCAGTGAAAGATTTGATAAGAAAGACGGACAGGAGCTACAAAGTCAAATCCCGCAACAGTACCGTGGAGTACAGCCTTAACAAGCTGGAACCTGGAGGAAAATACCATATCATTGTCCAGCTGGGGAACATGAGCAAGGATTCCAGCATAAAGATCACCACAGGTAAGGGGAAGGGAAGAAAGGCCTTGCTGCACGGTGGGTGCCCACATCACTGCAGACCTCGGTGCAGAGGATGGCCAGAGCATCTCCTTAGGACCTGCAAGCACTGTCCTTCTCTGTTGATGCTAAAGCAGACCAAGGAAAGGATGTGGGGTTTCCTGGGCTGTGGTGAGGTGGCCTCAGCTCAGTGGGTTGAAAAAGACTCTTATATTCTGTATTCCTGAAGTTTTGGTTTTTTTTTTTTTTTTTTTTTTTTGCTTTTCAAGACAGGGTTTCTCTGTTGTAACTCTGGCTGTCCTGAGATTCACTCTGTAGACCAGCTGGCCTCGAACTCACAGAGAGCCTCCTGCCTCTGCATTCCGAATACTGGGATTAAAGGCATATGTCACCACTGCCAGATTTTTTTTTTTGGAATGCAGTTTGAAGCCTTGAACTCAGAGTGTCTTGAATGCTAGGAGAGCATTCTACCAGGAGCTATATCCAGTCTCTCTGAGTCTTTTTCACACTACCCTCCCTTAGTGTGTTTTATCACAGCTAAGGAAAGAGAGGTAAGGAACCTGATGGTACTTCTCTGTGAGGCCAGGCAGTGCAGCTGAGGACCCAGACTGTGGGTGACCCTCTTGTTGATGAGGCAGGTAGAATGGACCAGTAGCAAGGCTGTGGGCTAGAAGATCAGCTAGGCTCCTGTCCAGTAAGTGAGTGTGAACTCAGCTGCTCAGATAGAAGCAAACGACATTTGCAGTTGCAGTAGTGGGGGTCCAGCCCATTCAGGCCCGTGATGGAAATGGCTGGCCTGGATCATTCTGTATCCCCTCTTAGGACCCTGTGTTCAGACATAACTTGTTCTCCCTCCTTACTCCTCCTTGCTGCCTCTGCCTGCTATCTGCTTTTGTCAGTCCTCGAGTCTGCAAGGACTATAGTTTTAGATACTGTCCAGTATTTCATGGTTAAAGGGCTAACAACGATGACAACCAGGGCCATACTGAGCAATATCCATGTTTTGTTTCTTTGTTATCCCAGACCCTGGAGCTGGCAGCAGTTTTTAGCCTCTTTTTAGGTGAGAAAACGAAGGTTCTGATATATGTCTACTAACTGTAAGTTGCTCCATCTTTAATTTTCAGTTTCGTTATCAGCACCCGACGCCTTAAAAATCATAACAGAAAATGACCACGTTCTTCTCTTTTGGAAAAGCCTAGCTTTAAAGGAAAAGCAATTCAATGAAACCAGGGTAAGTTTCTCCTGAATCCTCGGTGACTTTGGGACTCTAGTTGAAACGCTGCTTTAGAGTTGCATTCCTTAATAGCAGGCCGCAGACAGGAAGGAAGGGAAGCACAGCACAGGGCGTGGAAGTGAACTTGGGAGTGAAAGAGCCATTTTCTGTGGGATTGCTGATTGGTGAAATGTTTATGTTGCCCACTGAGTGCAGGGATCTCTGCTCTTGGCACTCCTCAGCCACACACTTGCCCTTGGAAGAGAGAGACAGGTGGGAGGTTCATGATGCTTCCTGAAGCTGGACTGTGCTCAGCATTGGAACTGAGAGCCCCACCCTTCCCTGGCCTTTTGTTGGCTAGGCTGAGCCACACTCTCAACCTTGCTACCTTATTATTGTCTCCCTAGAGTAATTAAAAAAAGCAAGAAACACATGAAGACACTTTGTTGGCTTATGAAAAACAAGCAAACTATATTTTGCTGTTGGCAGGCCAGTACTCTGTCCACCATGGGAAGGAAGGGGGAGTGAGATCCAAGAGATTTGTCCAGGAGAGTAGGAGCCAGCTTGGCTGTCTCGAAAGTACACTAGGGTTGCATTGATTCAGCTGTGGCCACCTGCAGGAACAGCGTAGGCAAAGAGCCCAAGAGTTTTCCACAGTCATAGTGTAATGTGAGAGCGAGGCTCAGGTACACTTGGAAAGTCTTCACCTTCTGTGAGACTCCTCACAGCTTCCATAGCTGTGAGATCTACATGGTGACTACCCTTAAGAATAGCAACTCCACCAGAAATCCTCCAACTTGAAAAAAGGTACTGAACAGTAAAGCATTCCAGCAGCCATGAGCAGAAAAAAAAAAAGGCACCTAGCAACCTAATGACAAAGACACCAAGCCTGCAAAGAACTTGGGGAAGTAGTACCAGTGTGGGAAATAGCTGGGGAATGACACCCCGAAAATTCTAAACTGGTTCAAAGTTCTGGAAGGCTCTTAATAGTGCTCATCAAAAACATCGAATGTTCACATTTCCTGATCTAGTTATTCTAAGATTTTACTCTGAGAAAGCAATGCATTAAAATTTTATATATGCTACTTAGTGATAGAAAGAAAGAGGAAACATAAAGACCTAACAGGAGGACTACTGAAGGACAGTATAGGAGGTTGATGCTTGTGTACATTGATTCATTTGTTTCTTTGTGTGTTTTACAAATTTCCATGCTGGATTTACACCAGATAGTAAATAATAACTACTAGCTTGAAAGGGTGTGGGGTTGGGATGCCAGGTAGGTATTGGGAAGCCCAGCTTGTTGCCAGGTAGGTGTTGGCAGCCAGTTGCCACTGGGTTGAGAGCACAGGTCAGTGTTCCATTTCTAGTGGAGGGGGCTGGCATAGGTGTAGCGTGGCCTCCTCTCCTCCGGAAGACATTATTTCATACTGTCTACCCGTGAATAGAGCCCTCAACCCGCTTAAGTGCTTCCGTGCCAATATCAGGCTGTTTGGCTCTGGGATCAGCCTTGAAGGTCTAGAATGAGCTAGCAAGCAAGGAGACAGAAAGTGAATGACAGTTGTCTTCCCACAATATGTTCTAGGGAGGCATCTGCTTCCTTTCCTGATTGCATGTGCCCGCTGCCACCAGAAGGTATCATTAGTCAAATCTCTTACTGAAGAAGAACCCAGGTTCTTTGAGGTATTGGTGTTGCTGGACACAAGCAGCTGCTGCCTGCAACACTGAGCGTGTGGCTGTTGAAGTGGTTCTCTTGCAGCCATACCTTGCACTTTCTTTTCTGCCCATTGTAAGTAGGGAAAGTCCTGTTTTCTGAGTTTAATATTATAATCAGATCATCAAGAGAGCTAGCAAGAAACATAAAGTCTACTAGCATCCATAAAAGCCTGCTGTAAGGATTCACTGTAGCTGGCGCCAGTAACAGAAACCATCAGGTCCCTTATTCTGAATGGTCCTGTGTGTGTTTGTTTACAGGGCTACGAGATCCACATGTTTGACAGTGTTATGAACCTCACCGCTTACCTTGGAAATACTACTGATAATTTCTTTAAAGTGTCTAACCTGAAGATGGGTCATAATTACACTTTCACGGTCCAAGCGCGATGTCTCTTTGGCAGCCAGATCTGTGGAGAGCCCGCTGTGCTGTTGTATGACGAACTGAGCTCGGGTGAGTTGATGTGTGGCTGTCCTGTCTGTGCCCTGTTCTGAGGAAGGAGAAGGATGTGATGTTTTTTTCTGATGACCTTTCTAAAACACATTCCAAATATTATCTGTGTGCCTAAAAAAAAAGCCAATTAAATCGGATACCGATGTAGGAAATACATCCTTCCTGTGGCAGCCATGGTGCTGGTACAGGGAGAGCTGGGGTTGCAAGGTACCACACTGAGTGTAAAGTTCAGGAAAGGGCGAGAACGAAGCTATATTCAGGAAACTCACTAGGTGTATAAGTTACTTTTTTCCTTGAACTGTGACTGGATATATAACAAGAAGCAAGTTGAGAGTGGAAGGACTTCTGGTGTCTGAGGAGTATAGTAAATCATGGGCGAGAAGGCATGCAGCGGAAGTCGGAGGCAGCTGCTTAGACTGCGTTAGCAGTTCGGAAGCAGAAGTAGAAGAATGTTGGTGCTTAGCTCTCTCCTTTTCATCCTTCGTTACATCCTAGCCCCAAGCCCATGGGGCTGGTGCCACCTACATTGAAGATGAGTCTTTCCCCTTCACTTACTCCTTCTGAAAGGCCTCCCTCCACAGACATGCCCAGAAATGTGTCTCAGTCTTTCCCATGACTGAGTAAATCCAGTCAAGCTGACAATGAAGATGAACCATCAGGCTAGATAAACAAGAATTGTGTTGGCCGTTTTCGTAAGGCTTCTTAGAGCCTTCAACGTGCTAATAGACCTATAATTCTCCATGTGATCAGCTCATCCCATCATGTACAGCTAACACTTCCTGTCAGGACCTGGGATCTCTATCTTTGGGACACATAGATCCCATCATTGGGCCAAATTGCTTGTTAACAAGGAAAGTCTGCTCTCATTGTTGTAGCTCGGCCAGGATTTCATCAAATATCTTACCACTAGCCATTGCAATTGCCTTTATTTCTAGCCAAGAACTAGGCAGAGTTGCTGTCAAGTGTTCGATCACATTGTTTCCTGAGCTGGAGTGGGGTTGGGGCTTCTGCAGAATAAGCATTTTCTTAGATGGGCACTTTCTCCTTCTAGTTCTATTCTTCATGGAATGAAGGCTCTGGGAAGGTTCTACAGAAAACAAGCAATAAAACAAAACAAAATATGCTTTTTTTTTTCTTAATAAGCGCTAGTTTTAAGCAAAACTAGTTATTAGTCTGTGAAATACACGATGGGAAAAAGCTGTCATAAGGGCTCCTGACAGCTGTTTGTGGATATCAAGCTGACTGGGATCTCAGAAGCCTAGCCACTCTTCAGTGCTCCATCCAGGAGAATTTCTTTAATTTATCACCTTACCACTGGGATAGTCTGGAAAATATTAATTTTTTCCTGACAAGGAGGTGAAGACATTTAAATATAGACATACATACCGAATTGCTACATTAAGCCTATAAGAAATGGCTGTTCTCTGATCCATTTTGATGGGTACTCTGTCTGCCTGAATCCCTGAGTAGCTATGATGCTCTCTGTGAGAGGGGAGCTTGCTTGTTCCATCGTCCCCTGTACCAGAGAGCAACCCCAAGATCTATAGAGACTGTGCCCAAGGAAAGATCATTCTGCCTCCTTTGTTAAAACTGATGTCAAAGCTGCATTTGCCTGCCCCAAGTTCAGACTCACTGCAAGATTTGTCATGTGAAACATTTACCCACTCTCAAGACCATGGCCCCTACTCCAGCAGGGTGGAGTTGGAGAATGGAAACTGGCCCTTCCCAAGATCCCCAGTGGTACCCATCTATAGTAAGCCATCTAAAGCTAGCATTTGTTTAAGACCTTGGGAAGGTAGCATGTTTATTAGGTTCTAGACAACTAAGTGGCTTAGTAGGGAGCTTTTAAAAATGCCAGCTGTATGTGGAAGATTGTTTCTCTTTTTTTACTTAAGTGAAAGAAGAAAAAAAAACCATAAAACTTCATGAGCTGTTGAGTCAATGTTGCTGTAAAGGAATCTCGTTTATATCACTTAGCGGAGCTTCAGGTAATTGCAGTGCAGAGTGACTTTGGTGCCAAGTAGGGGGAAATAATTGCAATCTCGTTAATTAGTGGTCTGATTTCACATCCTCTTATGTAAGGCAAGCAAGCGGCCTTAAGTAATAATGCTAATGAAATCAGCATTGATGCCCCAACAAAGGTCTCCCTTCCAAGAGATTATCTAAATAACCAACAAGGCAGTGATTAGGAGTCTAATGTAATTACTGTATTTGCATGTGCAAGGCCCACAGTCTACGGGCTCATGGTAAGTACTTGGGAAACATCAGGCTCCACACATGTGCTGGAACATGTCACACAAGAAAAGCAAGCTGATTAGGTTGGAACTCTTGTACATTCTAGGCTGGTTTTTTTTTTTTTTGTTTGTTTTTTTTTTTTTTGGTGGATGGGTGGGGTCTGGAGAAGTTGCCTGGTCCATCCTTTTCTGGCCCCGGGTAGGAGGCTCACTGTCAGGGAATATTGCCTCTGCAGGTGGAGGTACTGCAGCAGTCCAGGCTGCTAGGTCTACCGACGTTGCTGCTGTAGTGGTTCCTATCTTGTTCCTGATCCTGCTGAGCCTGGGTGTGGGCTTTGCCGTCCTGTACACGAAGCACCGCCGCCTACAGAGCAGCTTTACTGCTTTTGCCAACAGCCACTACAGCTCCAGGCTGGGCTCTGCCATCTTCTCCTCAGGGGATGACCTGGGTAAGTATCCAGGGGACCCGGGGTGAACACCGTGAAGCCAGAGATGTGATCAGGGAGGACTCTTTGAGCTCATACTTTGAGGACAGGTGTCACCTTAGTGCTCCCACTGTCTGGGATCTTTGTTTTTTTTTTCTTGTTCCTTAATTAAAACACCACATTCTCTTTAGTTGTATAGTTCTGGCCCCAAACAGGGTGCTAGGTCCAGAGTTTGAATGCTCAAGTGTGTCCATCTGGCCCTGGTCTAATCCTTCCTCTGGAGAGTTTCGAGATGAAAGTATCGCATTTCCAGTCAGCTCCTTCAGTCAGCTACGCCTCCTTCCTTTGCTAGCACAGCCTCTCCAGCCTTCTTCCTCTGTGTGAGGGTAATGTACAGTAAGAAGAAAGGACAACCTTTCCACCCCTGTGAGAAGTCTTTGCATGCTGCAAGCCCTAAACTGAGAGAGCTAGTAGCCAGGTCGTGCAATAAAGTGAGTGTGGAAAAGGTTTCCCCAAATTCACGGCACCAGATATGAGTTCGTGGGTTTATTTTTTCTAAGAGATAGTTGTTGCTCCTTTTCTTTTTTATCAAGCCATGTGTTTTCCCACCCACTAATCATATGAGATCACCTATATGTCCTTGCCTTCTTTATTTCCTTTCTTGCTAATCTGCAAGCACCTGGAATGCCTTCATGAATAAGGTGGCCCCTTTTGGTTGACCTATTAGGGTGCCATTCAGTAGTCACTAAATGTCGGTCAACAGGAGTTTTAAAGGGACAGTCATGAAGTCTGAAAAACTGCCCTCAAAATTCTTAAGCCTCTCCCCCATCTCTGTTTCATCAGAATGGTTCAGATTCAAAAAAAAGAAAGAGGACAGAGATAACTCAAGGAGGAGACACCAATCCACCCACTCAGCTGTAGGAGCTGAGATTCACCTTTCTACAGATTTTACTTCAAATGACTATTAAAATAAGTTTGGTCACATAGGGATGGGGAGAGGGTGATCTGAGCATGGCAGAGGGAAGCCAAGCTGGGGCTCGGGACTAGTTAGCGTCGGCTTAGCTGGGGCTTGTTGTAAGGCTGTGGTCGTGGGCAGGGTGGTGGCATGTGGGGCCATATAAAACTCAACTGGAACTCACCAAGGCCTGACTGTTTTGTCTTCAGGAGAGGACGATGAAGACGCTCCTATGATAACTGGATTCTCAGACGATGTCCCCATGGTGATAGCGTGAAGAACCTTTCCTCATTAGAAACCAAATGGTGTAAATATTTTATTTGATAAAGATAGTTGATGGTTTATTTTAAAAGATGCACTTTGAGTTGCAATATGTTATTTTTATATGGGCCAAAACCACAAAAAAAAAAAAAAAAGGAAAGAAAGGAATGAATAAGTGAACTTGAAGCCAGGTTGATTTTAGTGACCACATTGCTTTGATTTGACATTGATGTCGTCTTACAGGGTTGTGCTTGCTGGGCATGCTTTTAAGTCTGTGAGATCATTTTGGTTCATTAAATTGACCATTCTTTTTATTTTTCTAAGACACAGAAATGTATTTAATAAAAAAAAAAACTTCAAGAGAGAGTGATGGGTGGAATACATTCTCCTTGAAAACTGCTCAGATTTTACATTTTATTTGGATTTAGTTTATGTAAGTGTATGGGTGTCTTGTGGGGGAAGGTCCTGTTCTATTGTTTTTGTTAATTTATTGGGACTCTGTATAAGGCCATATTTTAGTGGTCGTCCGAAACCCATGTATTAAGGGCCCCTTACCCGTCAGGATCGGGTAGGGGGCAGGAGCAATCTGCTTTGATTTGCTTGTGTGTCAAGGACAGGTCTTTGACAGAAGAGAATTCTGGGTCAGTGCTAGATTCCAGTTCAAGTGAACTGTAGCCTGGGAAGCCCTGCAAGCCACAGCCCCCAGTCTTCTAGAACTCTGTGGGTTTTTACTGTGCATGTCTCTTTACAAGGTGTACCTCTGGAAGCTGCCAAGTGATAACACTGCTTTCTTATACACTGGGATCATTGTCACTTGAAAAGAAAAATTACTGTGGTTGTGGGAGAAAGTTCTAGATCAGTGCCATGATAGGTATGCATTGCAAATAGAGTATGCCATGTCTCCATTTTTAATTTGAATTTTCTTTTTGTTTTTACTCACCACCAAAGAATCTCAAATGTAAAATTTTATATTGGGTTTGAGCCACTGAACTGTCCTCAGAAATCCATACTGATATATGCAGTCATTTTGAATTTGGTCAGTGCCTTCTCTGGATCCCCACCCTTCCCCCCACTTTCCTTCTACCTCCCTAACCTGTGCCCCCACCCATCCACAGAGAGTGTTGTAGGTCTTAGCAGTGATGGAGGTGATCTAAGCATTTGACTTCTCCATCAGCAGCTTTGTTCATTTGCTTTCTCTTTGACTCACCATGTGTGTCTAAACACAGCTTCCCACCCCCATGTTCCATGTGGTGGCCACTTCTGTGGACTCCTTTGTGGCCTCAACCCATCCTTTCCCGCAGCATGTAGGCACCGATTGTCTGGCGTTCCAGCGTGTTGTGACTTGTTCTGTATGAACAGCCTCACTGAGGATTTCCTTCCAACGGAAAAGCAGCAAGCTCTGCAAATATTCCACAGTTATGCCTTGGAACACGTGCTTTCTATATGCAAGTTTTGTGAAACCTGCCTCCTCCCCTTCCAGGCAAAGTGGCCCTCCTCACAAGTGCTTGGTCGCTTTTAACTTAAAGTATCATTCTTGGGTAGTAGAAGAGTTTCATTTTACCTGAGGATTGTTTGGAAAACAAGAGCCAATTTTTTAAAGAATATATGTGTATATTAAATGAGCATTTTGACCTGTAGATACCTAGTGAGCTGTGTGGCTGTAGTTCCTGGTATCAATACTAGGAATAGGAGTTTAATTACCAGTTATTTTTCTCCCCTTTCTTCTCGCCCTCCTTTTCACTATTTTTCCCCCAGACTGGAATTTCTTCGGCTTTATCTTGTCTTTCTTTGAAGTTTTGCTCAATGTTCCTCTAGCCCTACTATCACCACTTAAATAAAGTCTTTAAGTAGCTGAGAGATTAACAGTCTGGTGGGAGGCAAAGCCATTGAATCTAACCGCTAGGAAAGTATATTTTCTTCTTTTCTTTTCCTGCCACGTTTTTTGGTGGCATTTGTAGAAGCAGGTGCAAAAGGCTCCAAGGCATTATTTTCTATTATTCTGCAGGCAAGCCTTTTTCATAGAGCATATGTCTTCAGCAGGCAACATGAGTTGTTGCCAAGCATCAAGACCAGTCTCCAGGGCCTCCGGATGCTGAACCATAGTACTGTACAGACCCACCGCCACCCCTCTCCTTGGAAGACGCACTGTGCTGTTTGAAAACATGTAGCCATTTAAGGCTAGAGTATTTTATATAAATAGAAGAGCTGAGGTCCTGAAGACCAAGCCAGATAGATGCAGCTATGTGTAAATTGTATATTTTTGTGAACTTTTCAAGCACGCACTCCTGTTTCCCTCTGCTTAGCTTTGTGGAGGTTTCGATGTATCCATACCATCTGCAAGAGTCCGGAGATTGGAGTGACAATAGGAAATGAAAACTAAGCCATGTGTAGTCTCGGAAAGTTCCCACGTCACAGGGAATGGAATATACTAGAACATCAGGTAGTTAGTTTCCTACGGACTGCGTGGAAACTGATTTTTCTCTTTCCTGTATACCCCTTGAGCTTTTGTGGGACATGGGTCTGTGTGAATACAGTAACAGAGGAGAGTCCTCCAAGGACTCTGGGAGGGGCCACATCCTAGCAGACAAGTGAGAGTCGCTGTCACAGCTCCATGCCTGGCAAGCTGGAGAGCTCCGCCTCCTGCTGGGCAACTGGCTGGCACTCTGACTTTTGGAGGAGTAGCTCTTCAGGCTCCGCCTCTGATTGCATCGCTAGGTATCTTTGCAAGCTGACAGGGAACACTCACTGGCATGTTCTCTCCTGTTCAGATGGCCTGCTAGATTAAATTATACTCTACAACTTATAGAACAGGCCATTCAGAAGGCACTAGGTATCTAGAAGGGAGCTAGGAAGGCCAGTGATATGTTGTGCCCCTTACAGATAAGCACCAGTGTCTCCTTGGTGCATCTTGTCTTCAGATGCCCCCCTACCCAATGGTCAGCACAACTAGTAAGACTCTATTCCCAAGGCCCAAACTCCATGTCATAGGTTAGTTCTCTGCCCATGAAGAGGGCCATGGTGAGTCCCTGAGAATTCTCTTCCTTCAGCAGAGATGTGAGGGGTCCCCTCAGGAGAGATTCAGACATAGAACTAAATTGAATACCATCCCCATTGCAGCTGTAAGAATCGACTCTAAACTCTGCAGAAGCTTCCTTGTGTTGGGATCGTATCTCGACATTCCTATGATCTTTTTCTTAGCTGGAGTGTGTGCTGCCTTTCAGGTACAACTTTTGTGTAATCAAAGCCAGAGCATTAAGTTTATATAGACTACTTTCTATGCAAGACTGAGATATGGACTAGGTAACAAGAGATATACATTGTTGGCTACATAGACAAGAAGTGTGTTCTCAGACGGACTACCACCACTGACTGTGGCTAAGGGAGGCTCAGTTGCATGTGTTTCTGCCCAATCATTTTGAGCAGCCATCTTATAAATTTTGTCATCAGAGCCGAGAGATAACCCAAGAATGGTATTAGTTCATGTATAATAACTTCAATGGGCTGGGCATGAATGCCGAAGTGGAACATTATTACCCTCAGATATTCCATGTCACTCCTCATTTAAAGACTCTTGT
This sequence comes from Cricetomys ansorgei, assembly GCA_026225945.1. Classification (NCBI taxonomy): domain Eukaryota; kingdom Metazoa; phylum Chordata; class Mammalia; order Rodentia; family Nesomyidae; genus Cricetomys; species Cricetomys ansorgei. The sequence goes on along the minus strand of JAMJFZ010001122.1, from coordinate 1,799,682 downwards.
TAAGACTCATTAGACACTTTAGGCAGTGTCAGAAGTATCCGCAGCAAAATAAAGGCCTGTTCTGCTCTTATTTAAAGTGAAACACTGTGTACTTGCTTTTCTCTCCAAAGTAAAATTGGGTATTTATAACTTCAGTCGCCTTGCTAGGTTTCCAAGTCCCTGATTTCTGCTGAAGATTTTACTACATTGTTGCACAACTTTAAGAAAATTTTTTTTGTCTTGGTGTCAACTTTTTTCACTGAATAAACATTTAACTGGAAAAAAAAAACCCACTGCCGTCACCTATTTGAATATCCACTGTGTGTGTCTTAAGTTGTTCTTTTGAGTGCAATAAAGATGGCTAACACAGTCTCAAAGCACTAGCTAATTTGTCTCTTTGAACAGGGTATTTATGTCATAGAGGAGAGAACATGAAGACCTGGAATAATTTTGTTATTAAGAAGCTGGTCTCAGATTGCGGATCCTTGAGGAACACAGTGTCTTTGTGCTGGCTGATGCGTGCGAAGCTGTGGCGGTGGCTGTTTTGAAGTAAATAGAATTATTCCATAAGGGTGTTGTTGGTTTAAGTGTCTCCCTTAGAAGCATCTCATGTTTGCATGAGACAATTCGTTAAGGAGGTAATTTTTGAATCTGAGAGAAGAAAGCACAGCAGCGCAGAGGAGCCGGGTGCCTAAGAACATCTCTGAACACAGTGAGCCAGGGTGGAAAATGTTGTGTTTATCTCTTAAGGACCAATGAGTGCCAAGCACCTGATATGGTCTGCGACAGGTTGTTTTCTGAATTTTAGCAATTCTACCATGTTGCTTTTGTTTGGACATTGAGTCAAAGCAAAAGTCAGAAGTAGTTTCAGTTTCATGGATGACCCCCCCCCCCCAAAAAAAAAGGCAAAGGGAATTGCGTTGCTTTGTTTAGAGGAAAGCAAAGAGTAAATGGCAAACCCAGCTTCAATATTAGGTACTTCTGACCCTAGGTCTTATTCTGTAACTCTGGGCCAACAGAGTCACGCCACCATTCAGTGTCAGAATGAGCACAGTGTTTCAACAGGGTGTACCAAGAAATCCCAAGAGGTTCAGTGCCACCTGGGTGAAATTACCTGGCCATGGCTGCAATTTGGGTTTTCCAGTTTACATACATGAGTGCATATTCATCTCTCATGGCCAAACACACAGTAACCAACTTCGTGAGGCTGGCATGCAACATCTCACTGCCTAGCTGATGACTGGCCATGGGAAACTTGTCACAGGAAGTCACAAGGCCAGTGTATCTTCCCCCCAGTGAGGAGAGCTGCCTAGGAAGCCAGTCACAGACAAGGTCAGGACGTAGTGGACAGGGAAGGGTGAAGAACAAAGGAAGTAGGAATGATCTGAGCTAGATCCGTGGTTGTCCAGTAAGTAGTGAACAGGTTCTGTACCAGGATTCGCCTCACGCCGTTTGAACCCTTCAGACTGTAGCTTCTTGAAACCATTTCTATTGGTAAAGTCTTGTGGTCTGGTCTGAAGCTGAAAGCCCATGTGTGACAGGACCCAGACACTGTCAGTGCCTGCTACTTTGACTCACCTGTTGTTTTCTCGAGCCAGTGCCTCTCTCCTGTGTAACACTGCAGGTGGTAGTAATACAGGCAGACTGGGTCAGAATAGGAGCTTCTGGGTTGAGGGTCATTTCATCTAGATTGTTTTGCTGCTTTGCATTGATTTCAAATTTTAACTCTTGAGGAGACAGTCTCTGAATCTTAGGACACATCTCTTCCTATTCCTGTCCAATTCATCTGACTTCATCTGTCAGCTGTGGTCATGTGATGCAGGCCCCCACCCTCCCCCACTGAGCCCACAGCAAATTGAAACTAGGAAGAAGTGCTAAAGGCAAGAAGACAATAATAAAAGGGCAAAGAGCTTTAGAGTTACATGACCAGGACATTGCTTTCTCAGAAGGGAATTGCAGTCAGCAGTTTATTGGGGGCTATTTAGCATTGGACAGACAGTCTCACACATTAAGTAGCCTACTTATAGAATAATCTACTTATAGAATAATTATAGTTTTGTTAAGTAATTGCATGTGTGTGGGTGTTTTGCCTATATGTATGTCTGTGCACCACATGCATTCAGTGGCCTGACAAATCCAGAGGAGCAAATGGGATATCTTGGAACTAGAGCTACAGAAGGTTATAAGCTACCATGCATGCAGGTTCTGGGGCTTGAATTTGGATCCCCTTGAAGAGCAACCAGTGCTATTAACAGCTGAGCCATCTCTCCAGCTTGGTTCTCTTCTTTTATATCTGTATTTGTCAGCCACTCTACTAAACCATTTATGAAAAGGCTGTTAATTTTGAAAATAATGATCCTTTGATTTAGGTGTTAATCTTTGCTTTAAAAAACAAAACAATCAACAGTCTTAGCTCCCCCAGGCTGTCATCCACAGTAACATGACAGTCAGCATGAGCTAGCTGAACTCTGTTCTTAAGCTGTGCTGTTGTCAGCCATGCAGTTTTGCCCCGTCTATAAAGGTGATGCTGTCTACTTCGGTGCTCTAAGAGCACAGGTCATACATTCTTAGAAACATTCCAACTAGAAAATTTTAAAATTCAGAGGCATGAATAAACAAACGCAGCCAGGCTTCTCTGCAGGCTGTTCATCATGTAGCACACAATCTTCCCTATCGGTGGCAGAACAATGAGGCCTTAAAAAATAAATTGGTATTTTTGTAGAGATTTTCATGATTAGAAAAATAGAAAATCCTGGGGCAGTGGGTGGTGCACACTTTTAATCCCAGCACTCGGGAGGCAGAGGCAGGCGGATCTCTGTGAGTTCCAGGCCAGCCTGGTCTACAGAGTGAGTCCCAGGACAGCCAGAGTTACAACAGAGAAACTCTGTCTCAAAAAAGAAAAAAAAAGAAAAAGAAAAAGGCAGAAAAAAGAAAGAAAGAAAAAGAAAGATAGAAGATTTTTGTGCTTCGCAGCAATGCAGTAAATTTTTATCAAACCCTTTTGCATTATGAGAGGTTTTCGGTGTTGTTTTGTTCACTTGTGTTGAGCAGAGGGATGCACGGGGCCATTACACGTCCCATTAGGGCAGTGACAGTGCTAACACGAGACCATTAGCATCCTAGACAAAGGAGGTGACTACCCTTTTCAGAATTCAGCCCACCGGCTTTGATGCTAGCACCCTATTAATTTTTAAAAAAGATTATGTGTTGGGTAATGTGAGCCTGCAACAATTTACAGAACAATGGTGATAGGCTTTTGAAAATGCTAATGTTGCCATTGTAATATCATAACGCTACTGAATGCCAAAATGACAACTGGAAACGCTTGGTAATATCTGTATGAAAACAATGACATTTCATATTTAAAACTTGGCATCAGCAAACTTTGCGGAGAGGAGGAAAAAAAAAAAAAGGCTCGGATTTAAATGTAAATCGGACTTCTCTGAAATTTGCCCTTTGGTTCTACTCATTTCCTGAAAGCCTTCAGGCTGATCAAAGGAAGAGGCTTTGTAATGAAGACTTATTTTTCCATCTCTTTCTGGTAGAGGCAGAGCCAATTAGTCACCCGGGGATGGATTGGTTTTGGGTTGTGGCTGAGCTGTCTGGATGTGTGTGGACCCCTGTGTTTTTTGTGGACAGTAAATAAACACAGGAACGTCATGCTTCAGAAGTACACCGAAGGTGCTAAAACTGTTTGACTGCTCCCAAGAAACAGCAGAGCATCATGGAGGAAACCGGTCAAGGAATGTGTTTAAGAGGGAAGAGAATCCTCCTCCAACATGGGCCCGAAATCTTTTGATCAATGGCAGTCCTGCTGCAGTGAGCAACAGCATTAAATGTGTCATTTCAATGGATCAGACATTCTTCTGAGGGTAGCTCGTTTAAAGTCATTTAATCCTCACAGCCTTCTAAGGAGGGTATTGATGGTGTCATGGAGGGGGAACCCGAAACAAGGCAAGGTTACATTTGCCTATGGTCACATCAGGTAAGACCAAGCAGAATGATAGGAGGCCAGGATGCCTGGTTCCAGACTCCATGTCATTCCTTACTACAGAGCCCTTCCATGGGACCCTTTTGATGGCAGATTTGAGTATATACATCAGGAATGTATTTAACCAGCTGGGTTACCCTCTGTGAAAAGGGCATTAGACAAAGAACTTGTATCCATTATAGAAACTTTGGGGAAATAAAAGTATCAAGAAGAAAATGAGATTTCCTAGTTACCCTGGAGTTAAGCATTGGAGTGTCTGGTGTGTGTCCTTTTACCTCTTAGTTCTGTAGGAGTGGCTGCATGCACTTAGGGTCCTGTTGTAAGTCCACAGGGGATGAGGACCAAATTACAGCTGCTTCTCTTATCCTTGGTTCAGCTAAAAAGGCAAGTCCGAGTTCGGATGTCAGACGCAGAGCCACAACTTCTCCCCCTCGGTTTCTTCAAGCAGTTTTGATAAAGCCTTACTTTGAAGACAAGAGGAAACAGGACTGTCAGTCAGTCACCATGCAGCCTGCCACCTTACCCTTTCTCCGGTCAGTACAGTCGAGCGCTGAGAGTCATCCGCACTGAGGGAGCTCACAGGAGGGATTTTTTTTGAGTCCCTTCCCCTCTAGCTCCACAAACTTTCATTTTGTTTCTCAGAAGATAGGAGGGTCAGCTGTGAATGCCTCACATCAAAGGGAATGGCGAACATTGGCAGACGTACAAGAGTACAGACCGTGTGGGCACATGCGTAGGATGTCACAAGCATGGAGGTCACATGCATGGGGGGTCCGCATTCACTCTTTAGTACAAAGGGAAACCTGACTCTCCAAACACAGTTGTATCCCAACACTAGAGAAAAGAAGGGAATTACCTAAAAATTACTAGCAGCTGGGTGAGGACCCAGCTGACTATGTAATGGGCTAAGAGGAGGAAAACATGGGAGCTGGGGAGGTTAGTACCACTTGGTAAATATACTCTGTTTCAACTGCACATGGACTATGTCAAATGGTTTTTCTGAGTATTATTACAGCGTGACATGGAGCTGCTCCCAGAGCTAGAGGGAACAGAGTGTGGAATCCACTTGAGTAGATACTGAACCCCTATGGGGATGTCCAAGGGCTAATAGTGTATTGAAGCTGACTTGAACCCTGCATCATCCAAAGGTAATGAGGACAGAAGGTGTCCGTTGATCTACACCTTAGACCTGGCCAAACCACAGCTAAATTATCAAATGTGAACCCTCACTAAAGCAAACATGCTTGTCTGCCCTGCAGGCTGGAATACACAGACTCAAACTCCACACCCAGACAAGGCCACTCCCAACATAGGATGTCCTAACCAATGGACATTCTCGGGGTCACCGACTCCTCCCCTGCTTGTGCCCCTATACATTACCCTGCACACTGCATTAAAACTGAGACACCCCCTGATGCATGTCCAGAGTTCTGTGTACTTGTTCGACTCACAGGAGGTCTACCAAAGACAAAGTTAGGATGCCATAAACCCACAGCCCGCCCCGCTATGCTGTGTCCTCCTGGCCTTGTCCCTCAGCCTGGAGCCGGCCCCGTGGGCAGCCGCAGTACTCCAGGCAGGGAGCCTGTGACTGGGACACGTGTGTAGCAGGAGGATTCCACCAGGGACCACAAATCCCCTGTTAGAATCTCTTATAGGTCTACAGTTTCTAAGATATAGAAGTATTAAGCCAAGGAGAGAGAAAATCCAAGGATTGAGGTAGCCACTAGGGAAATGAGAGATGAAGGTCGAGTATTAAGTTCTAATTGGCAAGATATTAAACTCCTTGGATGATGGAGTCCCTGGTCATGGATCCCATAGCAACATCCATCCAAGAACTTATGAACACTCTTCTCTATCTAGCACCCTCTCAGCCACTAGGGATATAATGTGAACAAGAATGACAGGATTCCTGCTCCCTGGGACAGCTTGTAACAAACCTTAGAGTGGTGAGGTGAATTCCATATGCTTTTATAAAAGAGGAAATGGAGAGTAAAGATTTTAAATGACCCACCTAAGAGCTCAGCTAATCATCAAATTTATATATTGAATCCTAAAGGCCAGAAGTCAAGGCTGTGCTTTTGGATCCTGATTCTGTGGGGCGAGGGCATTGGCTCTAGTGTGATTCCCTGATGAAAGTACAGGCTGCAGTTCTACCCTGGGGTAGAGAGTATGCTGTTGGCTGTTTGCCCAGACCTTGATAACCTTTTCCACCAGCCATTTTATTATATGGAGTCTTTTTCAACAGGAAGGAGGGATAAGTAAAAGAACTCCAGTCCAATCCTGTAGCCTAGTACCTGTCTGTGTTGTGCTCAGGAATTGAAAGCTGATTTAATAACCTCAGCAAAATGTAAATAGTTAGACAGTCTCTTCCTGACATAAAATATACAAAGGGTAGCCAACCCTTTAAGATTATTTTCCCCAGTGGGTTGCTCAGCCCTTCCCCACCTTATTGAATCCAGGGTCTTACGCATGTGAAGGAAGCACTCTACTGCTGGGTTATACCCTCAGCTCTCTTTCTAAGGATCTATGGTATGTCCACTTAGCCTTCACACCTGGAAGTCACAGTTGCCATGCAACACTGGCTCTAAAACATCAATTAACAAATTGCTTTTTCTTCTTGCTCTGAGCCCCACTAGGATTGTTTCTTCTCCTTGCCTCATTTTTTGATATAGTCCTGGAAATACCCGTATAAACAGCTGTATCCTGTGTTCATATGGCTCGAATAGGAGCTGACAGACCTCTTCCTTCAAAGGCATTCCAAGCTTGTGAGAGGTAGCTCTTCATACATGAGATAGAAGACAGCCATTGATGGGAGAGTTAGCTTTCTGTTACTATGCAAAATACCTGAGATAAGCAACTTAAAATAAAGGTATGAGTCATAGTGTCAGATGTTCCAGTCGATGATCAATGGACCCGATACTTTAGTCCTGTAGCAGCTCTGTATGTCAGGGTGGCCCCATGCAGCAGAGGAGAAAGCTCAGTGCAAAAGTCAAAAGAGAGAAGCAGGACTGAGCTCTTGATACTCAAAGGAGTGCCCCTCCCCATGAACCAACTTCCTTTTAATCGGCTCTGCTTCCCATAGGTTTTACCACCTTCTGATAGCACCATCGACTGACGAGCAGGCTTTTTAATACACGGGCCCTTGGAAGAACATTCTGGATCCAAACTAGTTGCATCCTTTTCAGTTCAAGAGTGTAAGTCACCCCTTCCGTGGGGTTGGTGAGTCTGATGGGGACAACAAAAGTGAGGACCTCTGAACCCACCAAAAAGTGGGATGTTACTCTAGAATGAAACTTGCCATTTATCATCCCCGGATCCTGAGTGAAGAAGTTGAAAATGAAGAACCTTTTCATTGAGGAATTGTTATACTTCTGCAGAGCCTTTGACACTTCATAAAGTTGATGAATGAACGAAGGGATTAATTAACCTGATTTATATATGCTTTAAGAAAAGTTTTTGAAATTATAATATAATACATTTCTCCCTTCCCTTCCCTTCCCTTCCCTTCCCTTCCCTTCCCTTCCCTTCCCTTCCCTTCCCTTCCCTTCCCTTCCCTTCCCTTTCCTCTTTCCAAATACTGCCATATACCCCTCCCCTCCTCCTTCAAATTCACAGCCTCATTTTTCATTAATTGCTGTTAGAGGCATATATGGAATTTTAAGTAATCAATCATCTGGTATGAGGTTCAGCTTAATATAATCTAAAACTCATCCACCATATTTGTAACAGTGAGGTTTGTGTGTTTGTTTTCATTGAAAAGTTGTCCTGGGCTAGAATCGAGGGCATTGAAGATACAGGTTTTCCCATTTTTCTGCTTCATCATCCTTAGCACTGGTCCACAGGGAGCTCACATTCCATCCATCAAGTCCGATGGCCCAGTATCAAGGAGGAGAAGGTGGAATGCCACATCCAGCCCAGCTTGGTCCTGAAAACCTGACTAAGGAAAAAGGGACAGACACACAGATTCATGTACAGCAAAGCTGGGATCTGGTGGGCTGTGCTCTCTCTGAAGGGATACACCTAATACACACCAACAAGCCAGAACCAAAGCTTTGATTATGTTCAGCACAGTGGGAGGGGTTAGCTGGTCTCTGTTGAAGGTCTTAGTAGACCAGCAGTCTCAGGTAGCAGTCATCTGGGTGAAGGAAGCTGTAATTGCTCGTTTTTGCACACACTATCAATGGTTCATAAAAAAGAAACACCTTGCACACACTGTCAATATTCACACTTGGACTTGAGGGAGGCTTTACCATCCCTCTGAGCATTACCCTGGGGAAAGGCTTTGCCACTCAAATGGGTCCGAGGCATTGGATCCTTGACATGCCTGTGCCCCTGTCAAACACTACACACTCACATCTTCTCAGTGCTTCATAGACTCTTCTTTGTACTTCATCTTCCCTTTACACATTCACCCAGTGCTTACTGTGCTCCCCACAGGAGGGTGAAAGAGAATCTCACAGCTGTGGTAGCTTCCTTTTAAAGAGTTCTCCCAGAGCATCCATCTAACAATTTCTGCCTGTGTTTCACTGGCCACCTCTTTGTACAAGAACCTGGTGAGCGTTGTTTGGTCTGTTTCTCCATCCCTGGAAGAAAGGGGTGGAGGTGCATATTACACACCAATTGGGCAACTAGTGATATATGCCCCCAAGAGTCCTTGATAACCAAAACAAAAAGGAAACAAAGCAAGTCAGCTTCTACAGCATGTTAACTGCCCAGACCGCATTCTGAGAGAAACGGGAGAGGAATAGAGAGAGGGAGAGGGAGAGGAAGAGGGAGAAGGAGAGGGAGAGGATAGGCGAATGCTTATGGCTGTGCTGACATGACTCCAGAGGGCAGTGGGAAGGCCTCATAGAGACAGAGCTGTGGGAGTTCTGACATGGGAAGATGGTTTGTGTGTAGCTTCCAAAAGTCCCAGCAGCCATCACCATGTCCACACCCGTTCTTCTCCATGGGCTTCGCTGCATAGCTCTTCCTCCTGGCCCTAGCACTACTTTGATTCAGTAGTCCTAGTTGTCTCATCTAGAAAGAGCGAGAGATGGGGAGAGATTTTTTTTGCAGAATCCTAGGGACAATGACATCCAAAAAGCTCAAATAGCCATCAGGACCCCTAAAGAGTGATAGAGGACTGGAGAAATAAGTTAGTAAAGTTCTTGCCAGGTAAGCATGAGGACCTGAATTTGATGCCCAGAACCCATTTTTAAAAGCCTGTTATCCCTGCTCTGGCAAAGTGAAGATAGGAGGAGCCCTAGAGTTCACTAGCCAGCCAGCCTAGCCAACCAGAAAGCTCCAGGTTCAACAAGAGAGCCTATCTCAAAAGAATAAGGTTGGGAGATAGCAAGAAAGACTCCTGACATGGACTTCTGACCTCCACATGAGGTGTATACATGTGCACGACATACACATTTGCACATACTTCAACATGTACATATATCATACACACTTATGTATATGCATAGCTACATAACACACACACACACACACACAGAGTGATGCAGGGCTAGAATAATTCTAATATTCCCAGCCTGTAACACTAAGTGGGCAGCTGACTCTGTTAACCTGGGTGTGAAGGGAGGGAGCACCGGTGTGGAAAGGGTAGTGAATTCTCTTTAGGACTTGTTAAAGGGCTGAGGGTATCTGCCAGCAGGTGGGATTGAGTGAAAGTTGGCTTCTTTCATTTGGTAAACGTTGACTGAGTACTCTCCCGGTGCTGCAGATGTTTTAGTGGTCAAACCAAACAAAACCCCTGTCATCAGCAGGCGTAGCCTCAAGTGAGAGGACAACTCTATAAACATAAGAAATGACTAAATGTATGTGGAGTTCACAACTTGCTGGACTGGAGATGTGTACTTTAAGTTTCTGTCTTGAGTTACTGGGAAAGGGCCAGGCATAATGCCTGGAGAGCGATTTCAGAATAATAGAGATTGCAAAGTAAGGTGTGCTTGGGGAATCTTCTCCAGTTCAAAGGCCTTAGGAGGACAAGCTTCTTTGGAGAGGTCAGAGTGGTGAGCAGGACTCAGGAGCATCCAGGAGCCAAGGGCACAGAAAAAAAGAGTATCCTGATTGTTAAATACCAGAGCAAGCTCAAGAATGAGGGCTGTGAGCTCAGTTGTGTACCTGTCATGCTTCTCCATGATCACCTTGTGGGGTCACGTGTGGTTTGGGGTCTGGGCTCTGGAACAGAGTCCTGGCTCCGGAGCCTTGTGATTCTGTGCATCTTAACATTTACCCACTCTTTTTTCCTTTCTGTCAATAGAGCTGGTTTAGCACCTAACTCACGGGCAATTGTGAGGATGTCAGCAGACCATGAAATATACTAGACAATGCATCTCATGTGCTAGAACTATGGCTGTCACCCACAAGTGTCTTCTTCCAGTCCCCCTGTAGCCCTGTGTGAGGCATGCTCTATTTCCACAGAGGAGGAGGTTATTAGGTGTCCCTGATTTTCAGGATGCAATATGCATGGAGATTAGATTGATACAGGATGCACAGAAAATGGGAAAAGAGAAGTGACTTCAGCCCACCCACCCACCCGCCCCAATACACATAAAATGTTTGAAAGACAAAAAAAAAATCAGGCAATATGCCCAAAACAGATCAAAAGAAGGCCATGCTAGTCTGGGAAAGCTGGAGTGTGCTTGGTGGCAGTGGGCAAAGGAGAGTGGATATACTTAGAGAGAAGTTTGTTGGCTGATGTCTGGTCCTTTGCCACCTGGTCCCAGGTCCTTTGCCTGGGAATTCGTGGTCCTGCTGCTACACACTCATATGCCAAGAACACTTCATCTTCACATATGTCCTTCCAGTACTTGATGGACCTGGACCAGCTTTTGCCCAGCTCCCAGACAGACACCAATTCCTTGCTTCAGCTAAGCTTGCAGAACAAACAAAACCCAGGTGCTGCAGTCCATTGGGGTAGTTGTAATACAATAAAAAGTCGGTGGTTTATAAATCACATAGTTTCTCACAGATTCGAAGGCTGGAAGTTCTAGAGGCTCTGCAGATTCCATCCAGCATGGTCTCCTCCCTTCCTTCATAGACTTCTTGCTCCCTCCTTGAATGGAGGTAGGGGAAGACAGCTCTCTGGCACATCTTTTTATGAGGGAACTAATCCTGTTCATGAGGTTCTGATCTCATGGTACAAAGTCCTATCCCCCATTTCTATCACTTTGTGAGAGATCTCAATCTATACATATGGGAACACAGACATCTGGTCTTGAGCACAGACCATTATGGCACAAGGCAGACTTGACAGCAGTGCCTGATGGAGCAGAGAGTGGGGAAGATAAGCCATATTCTCTCCACCTCTACCTTACCTCAGCTTCTACTAGCATCCAGCAGGCCAATGTGTGTGTGTGCATGTGTGTGTTGTGTGTGTACATGTGTGATGCATGTGCATGTGTGCGTGTGTGTGTGTGTGTGCATGTTTATGTGTGTGTGCATGCATCTTGATCAGTAGTAGGTTGTGGGGTTTGGTATGGTTGCTGGGGGTCACAAGTGTGAGCAAGGAAAGGTGAGGAATTCAGGATGAGTCAAAAGGACTTTGTGGGAAGAATATTCCCTTGCCTCTCCTTCCACCATGCTTCCAGGTAACAAAGACAGTGACGAGGAATCCAAAGTCCCTAGAAATCTGTGGGTTGTGTTGTCTACCCTTTGTTACACCAGAAGAAACTGAGGCATGCTGTGTGACATGACACCCTAGTGTCAAGAACGCTTTCTGGAAAAATGGAAGTCTGACAGGTCCAGGGGAACCGTCTGATTTTGCAGTCATCTGGAAAGGCTCTCTGAGCTCAGAAGATCTTCAACTTGCCCTTCTCTTCTTATTTTACTTCCAAGGGCCCGGCCTCCATTTACTTCTATGTCTCAAGGTCACAGTTCTTAGGAGGCTTTCACAGGTAAAAAGAAATGTCAGTTGTGGGTCAAGTAGAGCAAACTCAAGTGTACCCAGTTAGATTCCACAGATGCATTCCAGAAATTTGCATGCCAGCAACCCCTTCAATAGAATCTTTAAAAAAAATGGGGGGGAGTTATCGTTTAACAGAGTTCAAACCTGCCCCTCTTTTACCTAATGAAGGGTCCTTTTGTCATGCAAATAACATCATCATCCTTCGAGTTGAGATTCTGTCTTCGCTTCCTTTAAGTGAGACACACCTCCATAGAAAAAACTGTGAGGATCATACTCTGCAGGATTTTTCCACGCAGGCTAGCGACCACCCTTTCTGTCTTTGTTGCAGTACTAGCTTTGGTGGTCTTTGTTTATGGCAGGTATTATTTTGGCCACTGGAGGGCCCTCCAGATAGAGAATGGCTGGAGAATTCCAACTCCCGAAGCCCAGCCTGCAGCTCACACCCAGATTTTTGAGCAAGCAGTATTTCAGCGAAAATCGGATTTAACTGGAAAAACTAGCAGTAACGGTCGACGTTCCTTTTATTTAGGAATTTAAGCATAAAAGAAACCTCTTTTTAAAAGACTGGCTTTTGAATTATGGTCTGCTTGGGGCTGGAAGGGAGGCGCTAAGCTGGTGTGCGGAGAGGGTTTTTGCAGAATCCAGTCCAGTTTAGGAGAGCAGAGCTTTGAACAAAGGTTATTTCTCTGTGTGTGAAGAGAATTACACCAAAATGGATGGAGAACAATGGGGAACAAATTGTTTTTATATGAGTAAAAGAGTCTTGGCCAGGACTGAAAAACTGTTTGGGGGGTACGACACTCCACAAGGAGGGGAGCTCTGTCACCCATGTTTATTTTTGACCCATGTTTTTCATTTTTTTTCTGCTTTTTTATTGAAACATACTTTAGAGTTTTTTTGTTTTTCTGACGTTGATAAAAACATGCTAGATCTGAGTTCTGAGGTGACAACATTGTATAAAATGTAACATATTCTTTCTTCTGTATATCCCAACGCAGACTTGTTGCAGAATCAGGAAGAAACGAGAAAAAAAGTGACCAGAGATGGGAAAAGAAATGGGAGATAGTAAACATTAGGTCTCCTCTGTAGAAAATGAAGAAAATCCATCAAAGCTCTCCATTTTAAACCAATTTTAAGCCAGACTAAAAGGAAGTTTCATATTCTAACATTTTACAGCCTGGAACAAGACTTGAACTTGACTGCGTTGATGGGAAGGGTCCCCGAGTACTACAGCACCAGAGCTAAGCACGCTGAGGACAGGCGAGCCTGCAGGGACTCAGAAGGTTAGCTGGGGCCCTAGCAAAGAACTTGGTACCATGAAAACAGATGCAGTCACTGAGGATATAGCTACGGGCAAGCCCTGCTGAGGATGGGGCTGCTTCTTACAAAATTTGTCCAGCTGTTAAGGTGAAGAGTCTTTTTTTCTGAAATCCCTTAGATCATAGACAGGACCCTGACCCATATAAAGGACAGCTCTTTCTACACTTGTTTGTGAAAAGGGTAGGAAAAGATGTGGTTCCAATAGGTACCCTAAGTTTCCTGTTTGAACCTACAATTTTTTAGGTTAGAGTGCACAGTCAGACCGCACAAACTTAACGTCAGGAAATGTCGCCTCAGAGCTTTGAGTACACTCAACACCCAGTCTCCAGGGACTCAGGAGCCCCTTGTGCCCTTCATCTTTTTGACCAGTTTTTTGCTCTTTTTATTAACCCGTTGCCACCTGTGGAAAGCACTGCTCGTACAGTTAGTTACATAGCAATGCCTTAGAATTTGCATCTGGTAAGGAAAGAGATGCTCGGGATTGGAGTCTGAGTCCCAGACCTATTCTGACATGGAGTAGTGGGATGTAACTGATGGCCCTCTGAGACTGTATCCAGAACTGCTGAGAAGGGCTTATTAAGGGACTGGAGTTCAGTGTGGAAGCGGGCTGAGAGAAGGAATCTGTAACAGGGATGACCAACTGAGAGCTCCTCTCTGTGATTCTCTCCCTGCCTCTGAGGTCTCAGCTGTCAGTGTGTGCGACACCGACTAGACACAGAACACACATTTTCTTGTGACGAATTTGTATTGTTTTAATACTTCATGACAATCAATTGTACTGAGTGAGTGTGGGGCACCTGGAAGGCAAGCAATGAGTAACTTGGGGAACATTGAAAACAAAACAAAACGAATGGCATGTCGGAGCTGTCAGTGTGGCTCCTGTTCAGAGCTTGGATCCAGCAACTAGCTTTTTATGGTTGGGCGATTTACACATAAAGGGATGGACAAGCTTTGCCTGACCAGAATAGTATTCTCTGAATTCTGGAGCATTCTCAGACCTACTGCACAAAACCACCATAGCAGGAAAGAGAGCTGGTTGGTGGAAGTGCAGGGCGGGAGCGGGAAGTGGTTTCTTTGTTCTGGGAGATTTCAGCCTGCAGGAACCGCAAATTTTACTGTCTGCAAACCAAGAGCCCCTCCCCTCCCCCTTTACCTCCTTCCTTTCCAACCTGGAAATCCATTCCTCTGCCTCCCTCGGCCTCTTCCTCTGCCCCAGAGCGGTCTCCAGAGACAGATCTCTTTGTTGAGAACAGTCTGAGACAACTCAAGAGTTGCAAAGTCCCCGGGGCTCAGCCAAGGCTGTCCTCCGAAGAGAGTGGTCTCCCCGGCACAGACCCCCACCTGTTGAACTCCCCCTTCCCAGGGGTGAGAGGCAACCTGCATTGTGTGTGTGTGAGGGGGCGCACACGTTTCCCCCTCAGGCTCGGCAGATGGCGCTGGTGAGCAAAGCCATCTCAGTCCCTTCCTTGCCCCTCCCCGCCGTTGAATCCTTGCTAGGCTAACGCAAAAACAGATGTTTTCATCATTTCTGGATCTGGCACGTGACTTTCAGTTCAGCAATGCGCCGACAGAACCCAGAGTTGTGCGTTTCCTTTATCCCCCGCAAAATAAAACATTCTTCCTTAAATGAGCCTTCCTCTAAGCGAGCAGGCGACACATGATCTCTTTTTAGTCCAAGGGGTTATGTGAGCTCTGACTGCCAGTGCCCTGCTAGCCAGGCGTGAGTCTATAATTGGGAAGTGGTACTTTCTCAGAGAAGACAGCGAGCAGCCAGAGTGGCTATCTTTACCTTAAGGGCCGGGAACAGGCGCTGGCCTTTTAAAATAGCCCCAGTCTGGCCGGCTGTCTGTCCCGCGTGGGTGCAGAGGGGTCGCGAACAAAACAGGAAGGCCTAGGCGGTGCTCCCTGTTCCCTGCACCCACGGCAGGTGGCAGCATTGGCCCGAGCTGGCCTCTGCCTCTGGCCAGGCCCAAAGCGGGCCCTTTTACTTTCGGTGGCCTCAAAATTATTAGTTCCAGATGAGTTCTTGCGATTGTAATATTTGGTTTAACCCAATCGGCCCGATTGCGTCAGCGCACGCTCACATACAGTCGTCTGAAGTCTAACCAGACATCAGAGGCATGTTTCAGGGGTGTCAACATTCCTCCTCCTCTGAAAGAATTAAAACAAAACGCAAACAGAGGCCGATTTATCCCCAAAAGAAAAGAGGGTTGAACAGGCATGAGGCATGGGTGCCAGGAGGGAGTGAACCTGGAGATTCAGGAGGGAGTCAACAGTTGAACTTTGTTGAAGCCTGCTAGGGTAGAATTGGATTTATTTATTTATCGAGCAAGGAAGGGACCTCTGGGTTCTCTGAAGGTTAGGACGAATAAGATGAACTGATTCGCGAAAGACAAGACAAGAGCCTGGAGTCATGTAGACTGCTGTTGTCAGGCACAGAACAAGCTGGGCCTCGGTTTAACCCTTGGCCTCTCTGCTCCAGCCAGGACCAGACACAGGCTCCAGACAGCTTTGGGGGATTTCTGATATCCCTTAAGGATGCAGGTTATCCTAAGGATAGCAGTCCACACTCCCAGAGGACCTTTTGAAAAGATGAGTCCCCCAGCAGACCTTGCTGAGTGGACCCACTGGAGTGATCACGCATCTTGTAAACAGCCCTGTTGCAGTGTCACACACCCCACAGGGACACAGGGCACCCACTCTAGTAGATTCAGTTTTACAGGTGTAAAATGGGGTTAAAAGACTCTGAGGTTAAAAGACTCTGAGCTCCAGGGCACTAGCTAAATCTGCAAATGCAGCCCAGAAATCCAGCTCCACCCACCAGAGGGGGAAAGGGTGCCTGGCCTCTCTTGGCTGGGCTGGAAAGACTTGGCTATGGAAAAGAAGGTCTGGTCTTTACTATGCAGGCCCCATCTCCATCCCCATTTTCAATCTGTGCTCAAATTCTTCAAGTAACTCACTCACAGAAGCTAGGAAGACTCCTGCTAGCCAATTTCAGGGAGCCTGCCTGCTTCCCTGCAGGTCTCTGGCTGGACACGGTGCTGATCAAAAGCCAGCATCCGTCTGGCAGATGCTTCAAGTACTGCATGTGGAGAGCTGGTGGTGGCTGATGGGGGTTGGAGTCTGCCAGGCTGAGACGCCATCTTGTTCTTCCCTCTTTCCTGCTCAGTGGTCTAGGGGCTCTGTGAATCAAGCATGGAAAAAGTAGTGGTGGGTGAACACCTCCAGAGTATTTGGAGATCTTGCTTTCCTGGATCTTCCTTTCTGAAAACTATGTGTGTCTTCACAGTATGCTGCCTCTGTGGCCACTTTACCTTAATACAGAACGGTGCTCAGCCTGGGGGGAGAAGGAGGGGAATAAAGGAATTGGAGACACTGGAGTACCGACAGCAGCACTCTTCAGGATGGTGGAAGGATTCCAGAGTACCAGCTCGTTACTAGATTCTCTTCTGAGATCAGCTTTTGAACTTAATACGCTGCGTTTCTCAGTCCTGCCTGCTTAAGATCAGTTCGAACCAGTTGCACTGATCCACACCCAGATTCCTGAGGCTCAGAAGTTCAAGGGCATACACAGCTACAGAACAAGTTCCAACTCAGCTTGGACTCCAAGTGAGCCTATTGGTGGTAGTGGTGGTGGTGGTAAGCCAGAAACCAAAAACCAGAAAACACTGGACCCAATCTCAGGGCTGCTTCCACCATAGTGGAAAAGTAATGGGTTAAACCCCACAGTTGTGCTCCCAACAAGGTGGTTATAACACACAGTCAGAAGTCACTTATTTTTATTTTTTTTAAAGTAACTGCAATTCAATTCTAACCCAACTTCCTTTGCTTTACAGACAAAGTTTCTGAAAGTCAAGCAGCTCAGCCAAGGTCATGCAAGTTCAAGTCCAAGCCTGGACTCTCTGTAAAACCGTGGTTCTCAACCTTCCTAATGCCGTGGCCCTTTAATACAGTTCCTCATGTTGTGGTGACCCCTAAGCATAAAATTTTTTTTGTTGTTACTTCATAGCTGTAATTTTGCTACTGTTATGAATTGTAATGAAAATATCTGATGTGCAGATGGTCTTCATGATCCTCGTGAAAGGGTCATTCAACCCCCAAAAGGGGTTGAGACCCACAGGTTGGGAACCCTGAGCTGAAACCTCTGGCTCCTCAGAAATAACTGAAGCTTCTCCTTAGTCATATACTGTCCATTCCCGAGCTAGCCTCTTCTTCCCCTGTCTAAGTAAGCTCTTCAACAGCCCTTAACCTATGTTGCTATTTTCTGTGACAAATTAGAAAAAAAAAAATCATTCTACAATTCTTGAAGGATGTTCCTTTGTTTCTGCTTTAAACAAATGCCTATGTTCAGACAGTTTGATGAGAATTACCCTGTACCCCAATTTCTCCAATTTATCAGTTCAGGTTTCAAAGGTGCTTCAGTGCCCATACATGGCCATCATGGGGATAATGTCCAGGAAGAGATCTGTTTTAATGGATAAAGCTGGAACGAAACTCTAGAAAAATTAAGTTTAGGGTAAAGTAGGTGATAGTAGATGATCGTAGGAGGCATCTCATTTCCTAGCTCGGTGACACAGTTGCCTTTATTTTCCCTACCCTCCCCCGAAGCTCTTCTAGGTGATGGTGGTGACTATCTTTCTCCATAGAAGGCAGTCAACATCCTCAGAAATAACTCATGCTTCCTGGGCCAGGAAACATCACTGGCTCACCCATGTTTCTGTAATAGGCTTTCCTGGAGCTCTTCAACATTTTTGACACACAAAGGTTAAGGAAATATTTGACCATCCATAACGTCTTAATGAAGACAAAAATGGACTGACTAACACAAAGTCTGAGTTTGATTGGATCTTCAATCTAAAGCTTATGATAGACATCTCTGACATAACCATGGAATTTGTAGATCCCAGGAGAGCAGTGATAATTAGATTTGGAAAGATTGCTGTTGCTTTATAGGAAGAGGTACATACGTGCTGAAGTATTTGGGGCTGAGTGTCATGATGTTTGCTTGTAATTCAGTTTCAAATGATTCAGAAAAAAAAAATGCTCTAGAATGTTAGCAATTGGTGAATCAAGGATATGTGTACCCAAAGTTCATCAGGTACTATCTCAACTCTTCTGTAGACGACAGCTCTTACAGTAAAAAGGCTAGGCAAACAGAATAGGCTCCTGTCCACAAACAGCGTATCATGCTCTTCACATAGCCGAACAGGTTTGTGAAGCACTATGTTTCATCCAAGGCAGAAGAGGTGAATGGCCAGTGGGGACCTTGAAGAAATGCTAGGGAATAACTTCTTTTTCCCAAGGCATGGGGTTGGGAAAAGGCATGAGCCTATCCCAAGATGGGCTAATATTTGGGCTGGAGATTAAAAAAAAAAATGCAAAGTTTTAATCAGAATAAGATAAGACGTTTTGGGACAAGGGGACAATAAAAACGGTCAAGAATCGGAGACTTCTTGGGGAACGAAGATCTGTCCGTGCGAATATGGAGGAGGATATGCTGGGATGCAAATTTCAGTTGGTGTCTAGCGACAGGTGGCCTCGAATGTCATACCAACACTATTGTGAAGAAGCATAGGGAACTAGCAACATTCAGTTCCATGGTAGGAGACTCCTACCCGGGCTATAGAATCAGCACATATGATTCATCTCCAAGGTTTCCCCAGCATCTGTGAATAGAATTATTCAACTGGGTCTTTTCTGTTTCTGCTCCCAAGCTCACCCACACTCATGGCTGATGACACAGGGCATACACAAGTCCAATCGTGACAACATCTGGCTCTGATCACTGTTCTTAGAAATGACCAACACTTCCCTTCTTACCCTTTTTCACTTACCCATCCCCTCCACCGGACAACTCAGCTCCAGTCACTTGCCTTAGGCTCTGCTTTTAGACCAGCAGTGGTCACAGGCTTCTTTGTTCTCACGTTGGTTTGCTTTGCTAGTCTCCTGGCTCCAGAGCCACAGGTAAGAGTCCTGACTTCTGCTCTGTCTACACAAGTCACAGCAGCTAAATGGCTATTGTTGGGACTTCACCAGTGGAGAAAAAGTATATCCCTCTGTTCCCCGAGAACTTTGTGCCCATTTCTCCTGTATGACTTAGCCTCTTCTTTCATTATCATTTGCGTTGTCTATTTTGTCTACTTGACTAGATCACTACAGGGAAAGTCCCATGCCTCAGTCAGTTCTAAATCTCCAGGACTCAGCACAATACCTGGTCTTTGGCGGGTGGTTAATCAATTTGTATAGAAAGAATGAATGGGCCAGTGAATGATCAGAAAGAGGAGCTGATGCCTAGGTAGGTATCTGCACTATTAGTTCCCTACCTTATATGTGAGAATTTTCTATTTGGGTAGAAAGCAACAGCTGTAAGTGGGTCACAGAGTTTCTGTTACTGAGTCTCCATCTCTGCATTTTTCTTCTCTGTGTGTTCAAATATGTGTTCATGTGCAAGAGTATGTACCGCCTTACAGAAGCCAGAGGTCGACACTGGCTATCTTCTTCAATCATTCGCCATCTTATTTTATTGATTGACTGATTGATCTATTGAGACAGTACCTCTCACTGAACCTGGAACTCTCTGATTCAGCTAGACTGGCTGGCCAGCAAGCCCCAGTGATCCCCTTGTCCCCCCCTAACCCCCCCAATGCTCCGGTGCTGGGATTATAGGCATGCAGTGAGTGTTAGAGGGTTCTCCTCCTCCTCCTTGTCCTCCTCTTCTTCCTCCTCCTCTTCCTCATCCTCCCTGTCCTCGTCCTCCTCCTCCTCTTCTTCCTCCTCCTCTTCCCCTCATCTTCCTCCTCCTCCTTGTCCTCTTCTTCTTCTTCCTCCTCCTCTTCCTCATCCTCCTTGTCCTCTTCCTCTACCTCCTCTTCCTTCTTTTTTGTTTATTTTGAGACAATGACTCATCTCAAAGCACTAGTTGGCCTGAAACTTGCAATATAAACCAGACTGGCCTTGAGCTCACAGAGATCTGCCTGCCTCTGTCCCCCATTCCCCGGAATGATGGGTTTAAAGGCCTGTGCCACAGTGACTGGCCTTAGGTACCCTTTCTTGCACAGCCAGCAGTTTACAGACTAAGCTTTGTCCACACAGCCCTGTCTCAGTTGTTTGTGTTGGTGCTTTAAGTGTGGCTCTCTAAGACCATGAGAGGCTCTAGTGGTTCCTCTCAGAAGCTTAGAAGCTAAGTGAAAGGGGTCAACACAGCCACTGAAGCTGCAGTTAGCTTTTGAAATGTAGAACTTGGAATGTATCAATGCAGAGCTTAGGAAGAGCCATAACCTATAATAACAATGCATTTTCACCTTGTGCTGGCCAGTTTTGTCAGCTTGACACAAGCTAGGGTCATGAGAAAATGCTTCTGTAAGACTGGGCTGTAGGCAAACCTGTAGAGTGTTTTCTTAATTAGTGATTATTGTGGGAGGGCTCAGCCCATTGCGGGTCAGTCCATCCCAGGACTGGTAGTCCTGAGTTTTATAAGAAAGTAAGCCCCTGGATGCATTCCTTCATGGTCTCTGCATCAGCTCCTGCCTCCATTTTCCTGCCCTGCTTGAGTCCCTGCACTCAGTACATTTGATGATGAACTGTTATATGGAACTTGAGTGAGATAAACCCTTTCCTCCCCAAGTTGCTTTTGGT
Organism: Cricetomys ansorgei; assembly: GCA_026225945.1. Taxonomy (NCBI): domain Eukaryota; kingdom Metazoa; phylum Chordata; class Mammalia; order Rodentia; family Nesomyidae; genus Cricetomys; species Cricetomys ansorgei. The sequence continues at coordinate 1,778,857 of JAMJFZ010001122.1, read as the reverse complement.
CATGGTGTTTCATCCCAGCAACACTAACCCTAGCTAAAACACAACTAGATGTGGCCCTTTTAACTAGAGGTTCTCCCCAGATGTGCAACAAACACTCATTAAGTCAAAAGATTTTCAGAGTTCCATTCCTGTCCAATCTGAAGAGAAAAACCATTTTTTTGTCAGGTCTACAGGGGCATGGCAATTTTATCTCTGAATACACACTGTGAGAGACAGCAGAGCTAACTCCAGAGCTTGGAGCTATTGCTGTGAAGATCCCAGGCCAGGAACCATAGGGTCTGTTCTGATCACCAAATAACTGCCTCTCATCCATACAACAGACGCTGTGTAATTGGGTTGGCTGTGTGTTTTGTCCTGGCATTGCTTTCTTGATTACTAATTCAAATATTGTCTCTATCCCTGATCTCTGTTCATGCAATAAGAATAAGAAGTCTGTGGTTGCTTGAAGGGTTCAGGGCCAAGCTGGCCATATCTGTAGGATGCTTGTAAAAATAGAAAATTTCATACAGACTCAAATCATAGTTTAAATCCCACTCAGGGTAACTTGAACTGATTCTTCTGTCCAAGGATGGATATGTGTTAAGCTAACTGGGTATATGGACTTTATCCAGTGTGAGGGAGGACTTGTTTATTTATTTTTTCCCCCAGATTCTGAAACCAAAAGCAACAAGATCCACACCCCCCTTCCCCACCTTACAGATGATCAAGCCTGTGACCAGGAACTCTCACAGCACGTTCTGAAGCACTACCCACACAGCCATTTTGGTTCAGCTCAACTTGTAAACTTCAGTGATTCTTTGTTGAGCAGAGCTGTAAGTGGGACTCTTTGCTAGGTGCTATGTGTGCTACGTGTGCTCGAAGCTGTCTCCATCAACACCATTTTTGCTTCCAGCTTTTTGTAGGGCATAGATTCTTCATAAGATTCTATATAACAAATTAGATAAAGAGGTGTAAGAGTCAGCCCTTTACTGGGTAGGTTTACAGAAGCCAGTAAAACAATGCGTGGTGAAAACGCTTTATTGCAGATCTGGGAGTGTAGTTCAGTCAGCGGCAGACTCTTGGTTAGTGTAAGCAAGTAAGCCCTGGGTTCGGTGACCGGCCTTGCAAAAAAAAAGTTACACTGCAATGACGATAGTCATTATTATGAATCACTCTCAAAGGTATTCCATCATGCTAGAAAGCATGACAGATGCCTACGAAGCACTTACACATACACAGACCATAACTAAGCATTGAACGCCCCCACACCTGATGCCCAAGTGCCTGCCGAGGGACTTGATACCCATTTCCTACCTACGACATGCAAACAGCAGCAAGAGAACATTCCTAGAACCTTTCCATGGCTCATGGATTTCGAATGGTGTTGAATTATCCCCCCTGCTAGCATCTGAGGTGAGATATGGCTTGAATGTTAATTCCACTCCCCTTAACCTTCTGAGCTTGGTGCTGCCAAGCCCTTCAATGGCCTCTCAGGGAGCTCTTATATTTCAACAAACTCATCTTCACCTCATCCATCTCTCCATCCATGCTGAACTCTAAAGCCAGAACTCCAGCATCCTTCTCTTTCTCTGCCACTCTGTGATTGGTTCACGTTCTTTTTCTGATCTATCCAACTCTTTGCATATCCCATGAAAACCAGCACAGGGTTCTGCACATGGTATGTGTTCAATAAATATTTATTGGATGAATGGTTCATTTTCTTCTCCATATGATATTCAAAAAGACTTAATTAAGGGATTAACTATATGAGGCACCGTGCCAGGTGCCCTACAGAGATAATTACATGGAGGAGCCCTGTCCCTAAGTAGCTTAACATCTAAAACTATTAAACAGATATAAACACTCATTTATAGCAGCCAATGACCTGGGTGGTTAATCTAGAATCTATTGACATGCCCCTCCCCCAATGGTTGAGTCTATGAAACCTCTGAATTTGTATGGAATCTGTTACATGCAAAATAACAACAATCACTGAGAGAATTAGAACTAAAAACATGGTGAGGAGCAGAAGATTCGAGTTTCCTTCAGATATGTTGATTGGCTACGACAGCAAGGGGTAGCAAGCGTAATTCTTGGATTTACTATGTGAGCTACTGGGTAGAGGGATGTTCTTCCATGTAGTGAGAGGGTGCTTGCTTGGTGGTGAGGTAGCAGAAGAGCTGAAGGAGAGCAGTGTCAGAAGGCGGGTGCTAAGTAAGCTTGGATGGCTAGCAAGCATAGATTTCGAGGAACTGGTGGTGAATGAATAAGAGCCAAGGAGAAAAGTCAGCTTGGGATGTAAAATAGGGAAACTGCTGTGTATTTTTGATAATTAAAGCCAGTGGCTCATCAGGGTGGTACCTTCACATGCAGAGTTTACTGTAGTAAGAAGCAAGCAGAGGTCTGCTAGGTGAAGTTTTGTATCATGTGTTTCATTGACTAAACTGAACCGGAGTGTAGGAATTATGCCTTATTAGTCTTAGAATTTCCAGGTGCACAATCATGGGTACAATAAGTGATATTCACTCTTAAAATTGGGAGAGAGATGGACAAAGAGAAAGAGAGAGAGAGGGAGGAAAAAGAAAGAAGAGAGAGAAAGAGAGAGAAGGAAAAGGAAAATATCAAAAGTTGAGCAGGAGAATAAAATATCTCTAAATCTGGGGCTTCTGTGGTTGAGATCAGCACTGTCACAAGCATCCTTTGAGTGACGGGTAGGAGTAGGTATGTCGTCATATGTCTCCATGGGATAGGGAGCAGGGTAGTGGCACTGCTGTGTCAAAGATCTGGAGCCCTTGGTAGGATACACACCCAACAATGTCATCTGTGCACAAGGGCACTTGGCTGGGGAACAACTGCACTTCCACCTCCACCATCTGCTTAGTGAATTCCCAGCCCACTGGCTACAGTGTTGCTTACCTCTTAATTACCAGCCTTGGCTCCCACCTGGCCCCAGAGAACAGCTCTGCTTCCCTTTGCATTTTAAGCAGTGACCTGACAAAGCCAGCATCTCTCCACTGAGATTGCCTTTGGTCAACTTGAGCCAGCCCTCTCCTTCTGGGATATTCTGACCTTGCCCATTTAGTGGTTCTGAGCAGCCTGACATCCTGGTGGCCCTGGCAGCTCTGAGCTGATTCTGCTACTAGGAGGCAATGCCCCACAGGGCAAATTGGCATTTAAAGCCCCTGACAGTAGCTGGCACACAGTAAACCAATTAAGCGGGCAGTCGAGAGGTGTCTGGACCTATGGCACAATTACCATTGGTAGTCTCTTCAAGTTGCAGTAATGGAAATTGACTCTCCCATGCTCTGTTCAAGATTCTGGAATCTTGGGAAAGGACCCGGCTTACTCAGTTTACCTTCCTCTAGATGAGGTGTAAGTTTGCACTATACTCCTAAAAATCTTTGGCCATTTTCTCTTTTTGAGGATAGGGTTCTGAAGTTAGGCATTGTAGTTCAGAGCGTAGACCACAGGTGGAGAGTTTCATACAACCTGCCTCCTTTGAATCTCCTTTAGCTCTTTCTTAAACCCAATCCATACAGAAAGTTCTCAAGTTCCGCCTAGCCCTTCTGCATTGAGTTGCGTGTAGCCTGTGGGTGTGTTAGCCTTTCCCTCTGTGCAGCTTCCCTGACCGTGACACTCAATGGAACATAATCCCTAAATTTCTGAGGTAGCCTAAGACTATTTGCATATCAGATATTTATGTTAAGATTCATAACAGTAGCAAAATTACAGTTATGAAGTGACAATGAAAATAATTCTGTGATTGGGGGTCACCACAACATGAGGGACTGTATTAAAGGGTGGCAGCATTAGGAAGGCTGAGAACCACTGTCCTGGGTGCTTGTGGGAGCCCAAAGGGCAGATTTGCAAAGGAAAATGTTGGTGATTTTTTGTTTCAAAGTGTTTTTTCATTGTATCCTAATTAAAGTTTACTACAACAAACCATGCGGGAAGAAAAAAGAGAGAAACACTCCCAACCTCTTTGCAGATGGCGAACCAGACAGAAGGGTCTAGTTCCTCACTAGGAAGATTTTGACTTGAACTTGGGTTTTCAGGTTCTGACTCTGGTAAGAGGGATACCACCCAATGAAAGCTCCGATACAACCTAGACTAATGGAACACTGCCTGAAATATTTTGAAAAAATCGTTCTGTCTTTTCAGTCCTCCAATTGAACCAAGAAGCTGTGGGGTCCGAGCTGGGATGGCCATTGTGCCATGTGGCTAGCTTCAGACTGCACTTGATAACTGATGAAGTTAGAGGTAGCTGCAGGGGGACCCGTTATCAGATGGAGTTATTGCTTGGCCTTGGAGTAAACTCCAGTAAACTGCTGAACTGAGGATTACTTTTCAGAACTGGAAAGGTCTGACTAAGTAGGCCTTCAGGGCTCCTGGATATGGCTCCCTGAACAATTGAGAAAGCTCACAAAGGATTTGCACTACAGTTAAATAGTCAAGATCAAAAGTTTGAAACTGGATTGGGCAACATACATAATCATACATGTTAAATAAGAAAGTCAGTTACCGAACAGAGGTGGATAGATCTATGGGTAGGCTAGTCAGTGACAGACCTGGCTTCAAAAATCATGTGTATCTTTTGAGAATTAATACCTGAGGTTTTGTACATCACCTATTCAACATTTGAATATTAGACTCTCTCTGTGATTTAAATTTCCCTCATTGTAAAGTTGGCTATTACATCAGTATTATAAGTAAGATTATGTTAAAGTAACAAAAGTCTACACTTAAAGCATTAGTACCATGAACGCTTAATTCTTGTTCAGGTAGCATAGGCAGCAAGGGTTGTTGGGAAATGTCTATTCCATGTGTCACTTGGAACCCAGACTGACGCAAGTTTGCTGCCTTCTGAACCTTCCAGAGAGGTCTCCACAGTTCCCCAGGAAGGGAAGAGAAGGCTGGACAAAGAACACTGACTCTCAGGCTGTCACGACTGCCACAGCCCGTTGATCTCAACTAGTCACATGACTCCAAGACCATGAGGTGGAAGTTGGATGATATATGATGCTAATGGTTTCTGCTACAAATGTGGTGTGGATATAAAGTTAGCTGGGCCTCTCCCTCCACTCCTGTTCAAAACCGTAATGCAAATCACAGGGCGCTAGCAATCATCAGGGAGCTGGAGACAAAATGTGAGGAGGAGTGGGTATGTCGGTAGGACCGAGTCTGGGAAAAGAGTTTGCAGACCATGGTATTTAAGTAAAGCCTGGGGGATTGGCAGGTCTTGATAGACTGTTGAACAAAGCTTCGACAAAGCAGTGAGAAGTTTGTTTGAGGGGCAGAGCGTATGAAAAACAGTTCTAAGATAGTGATGTCTGATGGAGAAGCAAGTACACACCAGGCTTGGGTCCTACGTACTTCATATGCACTAGCCCGTTTGTTTATATCAATAGTCTTTTGTCCAAACTGATTCCAAAATACATTTAGTAACCTGAGGCCGTGATAATTTGTGGCAGAGCTAGTGTTTTCTCCAGTGCATACATTAAACAGCCATTGGAAGGTCAGGCGAGAGAAGATGCCAGAAGGCTATGAAGACCATTTTCTGGGAAGGCAAAGGACAAAATGGAAGGTCTCAGAGCCGGAGAGCCATAATTGGTGCCAATCCAAGAGTGAACTCCTGGGAGAGTGAAGCAAAAGGAGTTGGAACTGGGTCCTCCGTGTGGCAGAAGCAGAGGCTACGGCCCATTAAGTAATCAAGTATGCTCCAGGCGGAGCTAAGCCAAATAAGAACATGGTTTGGAAGCAGGTAGATGTGTGTGACAGGCACAGGTTTCAAAGTGTGGCAAGAGACGGGGCCGTGCAATATGTTGTGGGGTTCTAAGTCAGGCATCATTTCAGTCTTATTTAGCAGGCAGGAGAAACATGGGCGCTTTGAAGACACTACTGAGGAATGTTTTGAGCAATGCCTCTTTGTCCTTCACTGTCCCCAGCCTGACTCCAGTCCTGGGCCAGACACACCTGTCCTTCCAAAGCCTGAGGACATTTTCAAAACAAATTGCAGAGACTCCTTGCCATTCTTTCAAAAGATCTCTTCTCAATGAGCGATGAAATAATTAAAGTCAGGGTGTTTTGGTTTTTTTCCCTTTCCCCCTTTTCTTTTTTACAAGAGCCATCGCAAAGGTGTGAAATATTAGACACTTACGCATCTGTGAATAAGATTGTAGGCTAAAACGTGTGAGTTCCCATCTCAGCTAATGAACCAGAATATGGTTTTAATTTTTGAACAGCAAAAATGTTCTGCCTTTTTTTTTTTTTCTTTTTTGGTCATCCTGCAGAAGACTTCATGTTTTAATAATTCAGTGGAGCCTAATTACTTTAATTAATCACCATCTTTTGAGAGATGTCAGTGGGTTTCATTATATTCTTGTTGCTGTAGGTACTGTTGGGAATTTTGTATATATCTATATATATGTATCTATACCTCTTTCTTGAGGTCCTGCAGTATGCAGCCTTTTTCTCAAAGAACTCAGTCACTCAAAGATGATGTCTGTCCTGCCCATGACTCTTGTTTCTTTTGTCATATTTTTGCCCTATGACTAGTAAACAGAACCATCTCCGGTCATTCCATGCCTTAAAAAGTGCTGCCTAGAGAGAAAAGTAAAATGCTATTTAGAGCTGGTCAATATTTTTGCATCTTTTGGGGTCACGATGGATATACTGGGACCCACAATAGCTTTTATGGTACAACCAGTGTAATTTGCTTCCCTTACAACAGAGCAACATTAGCTTATACAAACGTACAAACATGTTCACTTCTGAAGTTTGTTGGTGGAGGCTTCCTTCCTCACTTGAACACAGTGTCCCTCTTTGGACCTGACCCAGGCTCACTGGGCATCACTAAGAAGATCTTTTAATTTGTAGGACAGTGTAAGTTCTTTGCATGAAGGAATGACAATGATTTTATACAGCATTACTTATGCACAATTTGAATGTTTACAGACTTCATCTTAGAGGCTGGCTTAGAATGAACCCATGTGGCTTAAATGACAGATTTCTACTATTACTTGTTCACCTGGATCTTTGGCCCTGCTATTTACCTGTGGATTCTTTTGAGACAGTTTCGTATAGTTTAGTCTGACCTCGAATTTTCTGAGTAGCTGAGGGTGGTCTTGAACTTCTGAATCTCCTGCACCCACCTCTCCATTGCTAGACTTGCAGGTTTGTGCCACTATACCCGTTGAGTGAGGTGCTTTAGATGGAGCCCAGGGCTTCATAGCTGCCAGGAGGCACCATACCAAGCTACACCTCCAGTCTTTTCATTTTTTAAACCATTAAAGAAAACTCAGATCTTATGATTTTCAGCCATTTCCTCAAGTGAATATAAAATAATACCCAATTCATCAACACGCTGAAATATAAAGAGGGACGCTGTGCAACCTTCCTTCCTTTAGGGTACCCCCTTCCATCTCTTGGAAGCTGCTTAGCTCTGAACTTTCCAGTGCAGACTGTAATATCTTTCCTGTGCATGTTACAGGCCTCCGTCCTGGGGCCTCTGCTCATTTGGGTCAGGACAGCTAGCTCTGCCAGGCAGTCAGGTTTTATGAGAACTAAGAACAAAGCACAGTATACAGCTTGCCCAGGCACACCATATCAGATTCCCCGAGACCGCAGGGAGACTTCCATTTGAGGCTCAGGCTGAACACTTTTATTTTGAAATGCCGACCGTCTGAAATCAGATTTATTCAACCCTGACTTTGGCTTTGAACTGAGGCTCACATGGTACCTGTCACCTGAAGGGTGCAATTAGAGTCCATACATGGAGCTGTGTTTTCTGTCAATGCTGTGTGGTGGACGGGAACAGAGCCTTGGCTTTGTTTGGCTGAGAGAAAAAGAAGGTCTATTTAGAAACCTTTTTGTTTGTCTCACCTCTTTCTATTTTCTGCTAGTGCCCCACCCTCTGTCCTCCCAAATCTGAAGCAACATGGGAAGACCCAGCAACTGACAAAGAAAAAAAAAAAAAAATCAATAATCAGATCAATTCCTGCTATGGATCCAGAAAGACTTGTGGTGGAAAACAGTCCGGGTCCTTTGGAGTCCCCTAAAATTTTTGCATTACATCCAAAGATGGTAATTGATTGAAACTGCCTGTGGTTTTAGGAAGTGCTCCGGTTACAAGGAAAAATCCTTTTATGTTGCTGGACGCCAGCCACAAAATCTCTGAAGTCAGGAATCTGGCAGAGGTTGAACCTCCTCCAGGGTGTAAATAAACCAGCCTGGTCTATAACCCAATAGAAGTCAATTTATTGTGTGTGTTTCAAATCACTCAGCTCAAAGCCCTGCCCAGTTATTAAAGAAAAGGTGTGGGATACAGCCGCCGCTCAGACAATAGGTGATGGCAAACTGTGATGCTTGTGAAGTCTGTAGAATGCGTTGAGGAAAAGAGGGCCCTGCAGGGTCAGTACATCTCTCCCTTCCTAGTTGCAAAGAACGTCCCAGAATCAAGTGACTAAGCCTTACTGGCACCCAGTACTGCTTACTACGCTAGCTGGGAGCCCGGGGCTCAAAAAACTTGAGTGACCGTTTTATAACATTGGTCTGGAAACCCAGTGACATTCTTTGCTGCAGTGTTCGGCCACGTGGAAGGCACCAGAATTGATCCCAATCTTGTTACCCACCGAGATGCCCACGGCAATGTGGCGGTGGGAGCCTGCTCCAACGCCTTGGGCAGGGAACATGTCGAGTCCCAGTTCACACAGAGAGCTGGTTCACTTACATGCAGAAGGTTATTTGGGGTTCATTTAGTTCCCATCAAGGCTAGAGGAAGAGGACGAATCCCAGACCCTCTACACCAGCATCCCTGCCTTCAGCTGTAGCATAATTGTAGTCACCAAACGGTGTGTGGCAGCGGGTTAAGGGTGTTAAATGTACCTAGCCTTCCTTGTATATTGCTCCAGATCGGCAATGACAGTGAATTATTAGAGAAACCAGGATTGTCTGCACAAAGCTGCTTCTTAATTGCTTATTCTTCAGCCCTGGTCCATCGGGCACCAATGCCCATCTACACCCTAAAATATGCTAAAAAGATCCAACCATAACTCCATAATATTCCACTTCATTTTGACATAGCAAAGCATTAGTAGTCTGGCCCGAGTCTTTTTTTTTTTTTTTTTTTTGTGCGTGGCCTCCCTCCCAACTCCATCCCCTTCATTCTCATTGGCTCCTGCCAAGTACCAGGGAACCAATAAGATTCCTCTTCTTCATTCATGTCCTAGCAACAAGCCCAGTTCCAATCTTTCTCTGCCAAACTAACACCTGAAAAATTACATCATGAATAAATGGCAAAAAGCAGCAAGGGCCAGAGAAGGTCTTTTTTTTTTTTCTTCATCTGTCTGCCGCAGAGTTCATTTAAGGTGTTTTCGTCTAGATTCTTAAAGCAACAATGTCCTCGATGTTTGCTGATCTTTTTCAGCACGCTGGTTAACATAAAAAAAATACATATACATATATATATATATATATATATATATATATATATATATATATATATATATATATATATATATATATTAAGCAGTCTCTGAATGCAGCAACAGCTTTTTAGGCTAAATAAAAGGAAAACATTTTATGGGGTCTGCTGTATCGTTCTTCTCCCAAAGTCTGCATTCAGAGGAGCAGAGAAAAAGATTGTTCTCCTTGTATATTCTTTAGGAAAGGAAATTAAACTGCCCCAAATCTCACAGGCGGCCCACCCACTCTTCGACACAAAAATGTAACAAAAATGTAGTTCCCTTCCTGACAGTTCCCTCTGCTCTAGTTAAATATCCCCAAGGCCCCTTTAGTTACTTTTGTGGGATAAAGAGCCTATTCTTTATGGGGATCATGGAGCCAAGAAATGAGGTACCCGGAGAATACCCCCCCATGTGGAATTGTGGGGGTACAGGTTCACCGGGTGGGGGTGCTTTAGTACACTTAGGTCTCCGCACGTGCTGGGCAGCAAATGCAAACCCGCAGCTGGGGAACCGCAGGAACAATGACATCCAGATGACCTGGGCGGGGGTTGGGGGTAGGAGAAGAAAGTGAGAAAGCGAGGTGAGCTGATGTGGAGTGGGCTTGTAGGGAATGATGGGGGTTGGGGGGGTGGAGGCCCTTGAGGGGTCAGGGCTGTGAATGGAAACGTCCACCCTTCTGGGCATTTTTCAAGCCCCAGACAGCGCTTCCGGCTTCCCCCACCCCACCCAGTCTAGAGCAGACGCTGCGAGAGGAGACTCAGACACAAAGGACCGCAGCCCTGCGCAGGCATCGAGGGGGAGGGGAGGGACACCTGCCCGCGTGCACGTTCAGGGGCGCAGCCGGCGAAGCCCCAGTGCTCAGTGCCATCTAGGTCTCTCGGCAGGCTAGTGGACCTCTGGTTGGCAGGAACCTGGCAAGGACCCCGGAAGCCTCCTACGGGGAGGGGGAGGAGGTGCTGCTTGGCTGAAGCTGCAGAAAATAGATCCATTGGGTGTCTGGCTCCTAGGTGGGGTTTGTTGATCTCCTCAACCACAGCCTTGGCAGTCAGGTAGTTGGTGCCTGCAGGCAGTTGGCCTGGGTGCTTGTGAAAGCTAGTAACTGTATAAAGCCTAGGTAGGAAAGAGAATCAGGTCAACCAAGGGCCTAGGTGGAGGAGGAAGAGAGTACTGGAGAGCCTGATTTTTGGGAAGGAGGTGGAGAAATGCACCCTTCACCACCCCACACACAGGTTGCAGTGATGACTCTGCCATTGTGGGTGTGGGAGGAATAATAAAGAGCGAGACTGAGGGGCTCTAGGCAATGCATGCTCCTTTTTAGGGACTCAACCTGCTTGCTGGTGGTCAGAGAAAAAGACTCAGACTCTGAAATCTCAAGCATCACATACCCCATGCGGAGAACTCGAATGATGTATCCAAATTGTATTGATGCATCTATCCTCTTAGGTGGTCGTGTCGACCAGTGGAAAAGTCACCAGGGGAAGGACCGCCCCGGGGACTTGGTTCTTGTATTGCATCTGTCTTGGGCAGGGAGATCTGGAACAGTGGGATCCTGTCTCCTACCCATGTCACTGTTTAGTGACAACAGGAAGTGATGCTCTAGAAGAAGGGTACCGCTTCCACAGCATCCAGTCATGTCAGTGTCAGCATGGCGTCCTCCTTGGCGCTCTGCAGGAGCCTTGCGTTAGGGTTGGTATCCCCACCTACATCTCCTCAAAAGGCTCACTTCCCCTCCTGGCTTCTCTAGTATAACTTCCTCATGGGTTTTCTCATGCTGCCAGCACCCTCCTCTTTATTGTCTTTTGTGGAACCCGATTCTTCTGGCCAGCCCTTGAGAGTTGGATTTCTGAACTGGGGAGATGGTTTGGTGAGTATGTGTCTGATTCCCACTACAAGATGAGAGGCAGAGACAGAAGAATCCCTGGGAACTCATGAGCCAGTTAGCCTGTCACACACAGAAGCAAACAAAAGACCCTGACCTGAACAAGGTGAAAGGCACAGACTGGCATCCAAGGTTGTCTTCTAAGTCTGTATGTGTGCCTACACCTACGCAGAGAGAGACAGAGGCAGAGAGATACAGAGAGAAGGAGAGAGAGGGACAGAGAGAGAGACAGATACAGAGAGAGAGGGAGAGAGAGGAGTTGTTTTCCCCCTTGGTTCTGTTTCAAGACCTTATTCTCTCCTCCTGTCTGTTTTTGCCCTCTCATCTTCCCAAAGGTTTCGATGACCCTTCTATCCCAATGGCTGCTGTGCATGGCCTCCAAACCTCAGGACCCTGTGAATAGTGGTCTGGAATTTCCCCTTTCCACACCCCAATCCCCAGTAAGTTGGATTCAATAGGTTCCGGCATCTTCTCCATCCCTCAGTTTAACTTTGCCTGTGTTATCCCGATGAAGAACACTTTTCTGAGCAGAGTTGTCCAGGGAAGAAACTTGACTGCCATTAAAGGGCACATGATGGCTGTCCCATCCTCCACCCCCAATCACTCATGAAGAACTTCCACTGTTACTGCTTATTTTTCAGATGCTCCCCTCTGCCCCTTCCCCACTGCCAACAGTCTAAGACAAGATGCCAGTTTCCTAGGCTGCTTGGATCAGGGCATGCAGCTCCTGCTTAGGGCCCCGCTGTGGCTTGGACCTGGTTTCCTGCCTTCATACTTTGTCTCAATTCATTTTTTCTTAGGGCTCCAGAACACTAAATTTCGTTCAGTTCTTGAAAAACGTTTCCCTTTTCCACAGAGGCTTTGTAATGTGACACACAGTCCTCCACTGGGTGAGTACCTCCTGAGTTTCCTCCCTTCTCATTTGATCTCAGCGAAGCTCCTTTTCAGAGAATCTCTGGGCTGCTCAGATTCTTCCTGCCCATTAAGAGTGTGCATTCTGCGCTCCATAAGCACCATCTTTCTGAGAGCGCTGTGCTGCCATGAGACTGAGATCTAGTGCTTCCTTTGCCATTACGATCAAATGCCTAGCATAGTAGTTGCTGAAACATTGGTCAGAGAAACAACAGAGAGTCTTCCAACCATGTGCCACCAAATGTTTTCATAAGCAAGATTTACTGACACATAAGAATGTGGAATAAGGCAAAATCATGTGTTTATGTCCAATTTATACCACCTCCCTGGATTATTAAAAGTCAATGTTTCTGAGATATGATTTACATACACCTGATGCACACTAAGTGAACTCACTCAGGGCTGGGAGGATGGCTCATGTTGGCAAAGCACTCGCCACATAAGCATGAGCTCCTGAGTTTGATTCCTCAAAACTACCATGTTCAAGAGCTGGGGACAGTGGTACTTGTCTGAAGTCACAGCTCTTGGTGCCGGAGGAGACAGGAGAATCTTGGAGTTTGCCCATCATTCACTGAATGGGTGAGTTTCAGGTTCAGTGAGAGACCTCGTCTCAAGAAAATGAGGCAGAAGCTGGGCATGGTGGTGCATGTTTCTAATCCCAGCACTCAGGAGGCAGAGATAGGCAGATGTCTGTGAGTTCAAGGCCAGCCTGGTCTACACGGTGAGTTCCAGGACCGACAGGGCTTCATAAATAAACCTTGTCTCAGAAAAGTAAAAAAAACAGAAGAAGACATGGGAGATTAATCTGTGACTTCCACATGTACATGTATACACATACAGGCACACTTTCACACATATGCACACGTACACAATGAACTCACTTAAATGTATATTTTAATGATCTTTGACAAATGTATATACTCTTACAAGCACCACCCAAATTAAGACATGATCATCTCTATCACCTACCATGTCCCCATGTAAGCCACCAGCACTCCGAGGTCTGTCTTCTGTGGCTGCATGAGTAACAGGCCTTACTCCGGTTCTGGCTGCTGTAGAAGTTCACACAAATGGAACCACACAGTTAGTACCATTTGTTTGCAGACTTTTTCTACTCAGCATAACGTTTTTGAGATTTACTTATGAGGTAAATATTGAAACTGGTTTCTTCTTAGTATTGAGATGCATTCGATAGTGCAGATTGCCCACAATGTGCACTCATCCACCTGCGGGTCTGTTAAGTGAATATCAAGAATGTCTGTGTGAGACTCTGTGCACATACACATTTTACACATTTCACTCTGGGGCTAAAGGTGGAAGTGGGGCATTGTTAGGTTGTAAGGTGAGCGAATGTGTCCCTAACTGTATTAGAACCCACCACGCCCTCCCCTAAAGTCCCGTTATACCCTCCTACCAGGAATGAAGAAGCACCCCTGTGGTTCCACTCAGTGTGTACGTAGTGGTGACTCATTGTGAGATTCACTTTTATTTCCACATTTACTAACAAGGTGACCATCTTTTCCTGTGCACACTGGCCACACACATGCCTTCATTTGCCGAGTGCCTACGCTTGCTGCTATTTCTTTCCTTTTCCTGTTCTTCCTTCACCCTTTCCTCCCTCGTCCCTAAGACATAGCAGGTTTTTTTTTTTTTTTTTTTTTTTTTTTTTTTACTTTGGATACAAATCTTAGAAAAACACTTTGCCCCCCTCTCTATCCTGATTTACAGCTTTCTTTTTTATTCTCTTGACAGTATCTTTCAAGCAACAGCCCAGAAGATTTTAATTTGGATGGAATTTTTATCCTTTGGATAAATTTTCTTCTTCCATTTCCTTCCAGGGGTTCTGTAGCTATAAACTTTGGATTGAGAATAACAACCCCGTCTTGAGCTGCCTTCTATGGATGATGTGGGGTGAGAGTAGAGATTTATGGTTCTCTCTACTAGGGACCAGTTATTCTGGCATCGCTGTTGGAAATGACTTCCTTCTTTAAATCCTTGGCATTTCAACTATTTGTTAACTTTCTGAGATGCTGAAAACTCAACTGACCACATGTGGGTGGGTCCTAAATTCTCCCCTGAATTGGATCACTGTCTGTCCACCAACACCGTGCCATGCTGTCTGGTAAGCTTTCTAGCAATCATCAAAACAGACAGCATAGTCCTCCAACTCTATTCTTTGTTCAAAATGATGTAACTATATTACCAGTCCTTTGCATTGTCACATGAATGCTTAAATTAGATTGTCAAGGGGCTGGAGAGATGGTTCAGCATTTAAGATGACTTGTTGTTTTTGCTGAGATACCCACATCAGGCAGCTCATAACCATCTGAAATTCCAGTTCTGGGTGATCTGACATCTTCTGGCCTCCTCATACACCACGCAAGCACATGGTGTACATACATACATGCAACTACTCACACGGAAAAGAAAAACTAAAAATTTTAATTTATTCGCTAAACCTATCAACAGTTAGTGTTTTTGAATTAAATGATATTGATAGTTACAGTTTAAGAGAGACTTGTAGAGAAACACTTGGAATTTTTATGTTAAGAAAAGCTTTTTGGTTTACCTGAGTAGTCATTAGAGGTTTGTGTTCCCACCCCAGCTGTGGTGTAATTGTTTATGAGTTGGAATCGGAATGCTTAATGCAGGTGGCTATAATTTGGTTGGGTGCAGTCGCTCTGGCACCTGTAGCTTGTCTTTGGGATTGCATGCCGCATTGGTTTATGGGAACTTTTGGTTTAGAGCATAAAAGGTCTGAAGTCCGGAGAGTCAAGGTCAGTGTTGGTTGGCGGTTTGTTGGATGGGTTGCTGTCGTTAGTTAGTGTGAGAACAAAGGTTGGCGAGATTTGAGCTTAGGACAGCCTAAAGTGAGACTGTGAAGATTTCTACCTTTCTCTTTCTGTATTAAGGCCCCTTGTAAAAGCAGTGAAGATTTCTATCTTTCCTTTCTCCTTCCCTAAATTGAGGGTGAAAGATTGTAGCGTACTGCTACAGAACATGGAACATGTTAACAACTGGGTCTTCACAATTCCTCTCAACAACGTTTTTGCATTGTAGTTGTTAGTGCACTGGTCTCACAAGTATTTCTATAATTATTCCCAATTATTTGGTGATTCAGATGCTATTGCAGTCATTTTTAACGTTCACCCATTTTTATTGGTTCTGCATACAAATAGACTGATGGGTGCCATGTTGACCTAGCATACTGTAATAAGCCGGATTCCTTTCTCTTACATACGTGAAGGCAGTCACATAATTTTCTCCAGTGTCTTGTGGTTCTGGTGAGTGCCAAGAGTTGATCTTTTGATATTAAACTAATCATTCATTCTTGCTGCAAATCGTGTTGATCATGATCTGTTGTCTTTTTATGCATTGCTGAACTTCCTAGTGCACATTTAATATTTTTGAATGCACGTGTATAAAGGGTGTTGATTTGAAGTTTTGTTATTTGATTTTGATAGCATTCTTATCCTAGGAAAGGCAGTGGCAAATGCTCGATTTTCTTAAAAAGTTTTGTGAGAATAATGTGATTTCTTCCTTAAAGTTATGATAGAACACAGAATTCTCAGCAATTTCTGAAAGTGACCCAAAACTTATATCATTTTTTGAATTAGGTATTTATGTGACACAACGTTCTCCATAATGATAATTTAACAATAAAATCAAAGTATCCATCACCTCTGGAGAACACTGAAGATGCTCTCCATCTTGCAGTATCAAATATACCACCAAGGTTTAATTCTCTGTGTAAAAACAAACCAAACAATCATTTCATTAGTATGCAAATTTGCCTTCATATTTAATAAGTAAAATTATATGTATATCAAGAAATTTTTTGAAATAAATTTCTTTATGATGTATTTACCAGTAAACATTTGATTTGCATACCTATTTTATAATAGCTATATGTCTGGGGTTGTATAAAAATTTCTTGGGCAAAAAGAGGTTGCAGTCAGAAAGACTTTAAGGATGCTTGCTGTATTCTGCACTTCTGACTGCCTGGACCTGCTCAGACTCTGATTTCTGTCTACAGTGCACCAGGAATTCTGTGCTTTGTTTGGGCCTTTCTGCCTGGGCTTCCAGACAGATCGCCTAGTCTGCTGCAGGAACCACCTAATGTGTGTGCCTTTTTCTGGCAACAGCTCAGCCCTGTTTGCTCTCTACTGATGGCAATATTTTTGTTCTTTTTGTCCAGATTCCTGGAAGTAATTATTTATCATAGGAAAGCAATCCTGGCATCATGGCCATTGAGGTATTCTCTGATAAGACAATCACACACACACACACACACACACACACACACACAGGGCCAACTTTAATGCACAAAATTCTTACTTTGTCCACATTTTTATAGAGCAATCACCAAGAGTAAAAGAGAAAAAAATATCTAATAAAAATTGAAGATGTAAGACCTCTGTATTAATACATGAACCTGTCTGTCTAATAATCTTTTCCAAACAAGAAATAAGGATGGCATCTCTAACTTGGTGATGGTGAAGCTGGGCTGATACCATATTATCCTTAATGATTCAACCACTTAGAGGCATTCTTCAGGATTCTGTCTTTGCAAAGATAATGCTCACCATTCGGTATTTTTAAGAATTTGATTTTTTTTTTTTAGATATATGAATGCATTGGTATATTTCTGGTATTTTGACACAATACTTATTAATGGAGTTTACCAACTTATCTATGTCTATCACATGCAGATACTCGGCAGCGTAACAAGTATTTTATGTATCATCAGTTTTGAGCCTTTATGAGCCTTGGGATCTGCTGTTATCTGATATAACGTGGTAGGTGCAGAAAACAAGAATCAGAGATAAAAAAACAAAATAAGGCTACTCAGCCAGAAAGAGAAGGAGCTAGAAATTGAATCAAGTCCCTTTGATTAGAAAAATTTCAGTTTAACCACTGGGCTCTTCATTGGGTTTTCCTTTTCCAGCCACCATAACTTTTCCCAAGATTCATATGATAACTAAACATCTCAGCTCTTCTTTTTTAACTCTATATGCCATTTGAAGTACTCATAGCATGGTGGATGTGAACTAAAGACCACTGGGCTACAGCAACATGAGAGTGAAACAACAGTTCTTAGCTGCGATGTGGACATTCCTTTGCAACTTCACATGGTGGCTGCTGTAGGGTAGGAAAGAAGGCAGCCCACGTTAGATGCCTACGGTGCTAGCAGTGTGAATGTGCACTGAAAGTTAACAACGCCTACAGCATCTGTGTAGAGCTAGTCAATCCTACAGCACCTGTGTAGAGCTAGTCACTGCTCTCCTAGTGCAGAACACAGGTATTTAAATATACCCCAAAGTGTGGTTGTCAATGGTCTTAGGGGTGAATTATTCAGCAAATAACAGATGTAAGAAGCCCATAAGATTAAGAACTGGACACACACAGAGAGCTGAGTGGAGAGAAGATTCTAAGGAAGGACAGGCCCGACTGCCTTTGCCTGACAGATGGAAGCAATAAGAGCCAGAGAGGGCATTCTAGGCGAATAGAACAATGTGCACAACAACACAGAGGCATGAAACAGACCGCATTCTCTTTGATCAGTCATTTGACATGCATGTGCCATTGGCATGGACCATTTGACTACTTCCAAAATCCTGGTTTCCTCTTCCAAAGAGTTCACAGAATAATTCAGCAGAAAAGGCACATTTATGGGAAGACAATGCTAATATATTACAGGTACTTGGTGTGTTATGTGTTAAATGGAAGAATGTCAGATTGTGTTTGTGTCTGAGTTAGACCTGCAGAAGGGAAGCAGAGCATGCCTCCCTTTGCATGCTATGATCCACAGAGTCCTCAAAGGAAAAGTGGGCCTTGGCAGGTGGGTATAAGTTGGATACATGGGGGGGGGGTTGTTGGATGTTTCAAGAGTGTGAAGAACAGCCATCGATAGAATTAAGTAGGAGACAGGCATGTTCTTCTTTTGGCAGAGCTGAGGGACTGAACCCAGAGCCTTGAACATTCTTGACAAGTGTTCTGCCACGGAGCTGTGTCCATAAGAAGCATCTCCAAGTCAGGAGAAGATGAACAAGAGGGATGAAAAGGTAGGCACCAACATGTCATGCTGGCCTGTGAATACCTGAACTTTGACCTTTGCCTCTGAGTCTACCCAGAACTTTGTGGGGGGATTTCTTAAAAGCTTAGGAGCTAGGAACTGATGGGGTTAAAGTAACCTCCAGTGTTTGTGAACTCAGGTGAGTTATAAAGAAGTGAACACATTAAAACATAACAACACTGCTCACAAACACTAAATACCCTCTGAGTGTCATACATAGCATATGAATATAAATAAGAGCCACTCCTGGCTCTGAAGGGACTTCAAAATGTAAAGAAATTGCTGAGAAGGATTGGTTTGGCAGTGACTAACAGAACGTATGCAATGGCTGATCTTGATTGCCAACCTGACAGGATTTAAAATCACCGTAGGAACATAGCTCTGGGTATGCCTATGAAAGAATTTCCAAATTGAGTTAATTGAAGTGGACAAACCCCACCCTGAATCTTGGCAGCACCATTTCATGGGCTGGCATCCTTGATTATACAAAAAGAGCCGGCTAAGCACCAGCATTCACCATTTGCAGCTTCCTGACTGCAGATGCCTGGGACCAGCTGCCTCATGCTCCTGCTGCTGTGACTTTCCCTCGACGACTGGCTACATCCTCAAATCATGAGCCAAAATAAACCCTCTCTTTCTCAAATTGCTTATGTCAGACATTGTGTCACAACAAGAAAACTAACTTGAGGAACAGGCAGAGTCAGAGAGGGCAGCTTACACAGCAACTAAGTCAGCTTAGGAGCTAGGAGCTGAGAATGTGCGATTTGTTGAGGCAGAAGACATGGAAAATGAAGGATGGGTATTAGAGTTTTTTACATGTGAAGTATGACAGGTATTGGGACCGATCAAAGATGGCAGACAGTAGCAGAAGGAACAGCAAGCTTGACTAGGAGGTTTTTTATCAGTGGCAAAGGCTTAGAGTATACATTCTTGAGTGTCTACTGTGCATCAGACATCATTCTATTATGCGTGTAAGGAGGCATCAGTTGGACAGAAGCTAGCCTTCATGGGCATGACGCTTATATTTTGGTAGAATATAGCTCAACACTCTTTACTCTCACATTACATTATCGATCTACCAAGAGATTGTAAGTGATAGGTTATTAGGTAGAAAATTGGCTGCTCCCATTTTTACAGATAGGAAAATTGAGGCTCAGATAGTGAATGGCCGTGGCTAGATTTCTTAAAGGAGTCAGGGTGAAGACACAAGAGCAAGGCAGGTGTCTCTAGTGTGGTTCTCCTAGGTTATAATGTGAGTGTAATTCTCTGTGGGACTCTCCCTTTCTGTCTCCCATACTGATATGAGTTAGGGCATGAGGTGATATCACAAAACGGCTTTGCCTTTGTTTTCTTGCATATTTAGCTGCTTTCTCTGACTATACGTTTCTTAGCGTCACAGGAAAACGGGAATTTACAAGAACCAAATGACGGTGGTGCTCAGTCATATCCCATTGTCAAAAGGAACCTGGCTCCTGTACGATCACTGTGGCTCAGTGAGACCATAAGCAGCTTTGACAGCTTACATTTGAGTTTTTAATCCCTTCAGTAGACTGTTTAACCATCTAGAAAACCTAGAACCTTTGAGAAACCTCACCCACCTTTCTCCTCCTGCCAGGTCAGTGGGTCTTTAGAATCTTGACAGTTTTAGCAAAAGCCAAGAGAAAAATGCACAGAGGCATTTTGCTGTCATATGTGGGATGCACTGGCTTGTCACTTGGTGAGGCCTTAGAGCTTGTGGCAGATGCAGAATGTGTAGAGGGCTCAGAAGTAACTCCCAGGGCAGCAGAAAGCATCTTTACCTCTTTTGTAGGTACATGGCAAGCTCGGAACACTGCTGGGCCGAACCAGTCTCAGGATATTTGAATAAGCCTGGGTGCTCCATTTTGATAATGTGCCTTTCCTCCTGCTTTTATTCACGTTGACGGTTGGCTGTTTCTAGCCACCCAGCAGGACCCATGCTTCCAGTCTGCAGAGGGGATCGAGGTGGGGACAACTCCTGCCATGGAGGCTGTTTCCTACCTCCTTAGGTCTTGCTGATGCAGGTCAGATTCCCACACAAGATCCGTTTCCTGGTTTCTAGGCTTTTACAGCCTGATTTTAGTTCTGGGCTGTGTCTATCTAGCCTTCTTGCCAGGAATCAAATGTTTGAACTCATTTTATTAGAATTGGCTCCTGGAGAGGAGGTATTCTTATAACCACTCTCTGAAACATATCTGCAATCATCAGAGACCCAACACGATAGAGTTGATTGCCTATAGGGCTCATCTCCAGGTATTTGCCCCAGAACGGATGTGACAGTAATCTTGAACTGAGCTGCTGTCAGTTGGGCTGTCCAGAACACCCATGGCCTCTCTGTGAACCTTCTTTTTTATTTAAAAAAAAAAAATTCTTCTCCAGAAGCAGCTTCCAAATAGCTCAAGTTTCGGGTTTCACTGGAGGTGCAGTGTGGGCCTGCTGTCCCGCCTGCAGCCTTATGAGCCTGGTTTACTAGGCCGGCTTCCTGTGGGGCTCACCCTGGTTGAGAAGGATTGCAGAGCCTGACTACTTACTGACAGAGCCCCCAAGATGTCAGTTCGTGACTCCATCTTGGAGGTGTGGCTTCTCCCTAACCTCCCCCACCCTTATTGCTGTACCCCACAAGAAGATGCTGGCTCCTGACTCACTAGTCCCTGCTCTAGTGCCCAGAGCCTGGTCCTTCCAGTGATCCAGGATTCTGTCAAGTTGACCACACTACCACAGGCCTATTTGGAAACATGTCTTAGAAGGATAAACCTTACACTCCCACAATCACAGCATGCTTTCTAGTTGCCATGAGGTGAACAACTTTGGTCAGTACATGCTCCTACTGCCATACTCTGCCTCACCACAGGCCCAAAACAGTGAAGCAGACGGATCCACTGAAACGCCCCTGAAACCATGAACGAAAGTAAGCATTTCCTCCCTTAAAGTGTGTTTCTCTTGAGTGTCCGTCCTAGTGTTAAAGACTAACACAGCGATAATCTTTGACAATTTATTTCCTCTAAAACGCTGATGTGTCATTGACGAGCTGCTGCGCTGTACTTCTGACCTCCGCCAGTGTGTTCTTTACCTTTCTTTGAAATCGGCAGGTGGAAGGAGGTATTTTGAACTGTGCGGGCAATGGCTGTAGGGCACTGTAGTTGGATATTAGCGGCTGTCACTCCACATCGAATCCAGGGGATGACTCAATGGCTAAAATGCTTGTGTGCAAGAGTGAGGACTGCGGTTCATATCCTCAGAAACCCACATCATACCAGACAGATGTGTAGCCTCAGAAGGACACAGGGGATCCCCAGAACAAGCCAGCTAGCAAAGAGAGCTTTGGCTTTGATTGAGAGACCCGCCTCAATGAATCAGGGCAAGAACTATAGTGGATGATTCCCAATATCAGTCTTGGGCTTCCACATGCATAAGTACACCCACATACAGGTACAGGTACACGTACACAGACCACACACACACACACACACACACACACACACACACACGGATGCACTCACACTGGAAGCAGGCATACCAAGGAATTCATTATGCCCAAAGTTATTCTCCACCCCCTACTTAGTGTCTAGAGAGACTCGGGGTGTCCTCCAGCCCCTGGAGTAGAGGGGGATAGGTGAAGACACTCGGCTGTGGTGGAACTGGCTGAGGGAGGCTGCTGGCTGCTGGCTGTTCACTTCTTTTGTTCTCTCTTGGCCGTTGAGACTGACGCTGACGGGCAGTTTCTGGAGTGGACTGCACTGCAGAGTGGCCCGATCAGATTCCTCAGCCTCTTCGTCACCGGGCAGGACGGCGCCTGGCCGGAGCCTCTGTTCCTCTCATCTGACCTTGGGAGGTGTGACAAGTGGGTCCTCACTTGTGGCTCTGGAAGCCTCTGCTGGGTGTCTGTGACGTGCTGCACACGGGCAAAATACACGCTGGGTATTGACTGACAACCAGACAGACTAGAGGCAAGCTAGCTCATGAAGTACCTCCCTGTCATGCACCCTTTTTCTCTTTCTTCGGAGACCCTGGTATGTGTGTTCTTCTGGGAGAGAGTGGATTGGTGGATGGCTGAGTGCTTGCATCAAGATGAAAGATACTCACTTTTAAAATAAAGCTACTTCGGCCATTATGGTTTATCTAAATTCCCGGACAAGCTGACCGAGATGTTAAGCAGCTGAGTCTGCAGCAAAGAAAATTAATAAAAAAAAAAACCACACCTCAGTGGCTTAACAACAGCTGACAACGTTAGTTTCACAGCAGACCCACTCTGTGTTCTCTATATTATAGATCTTTCTTTTATGAATATAAAATACAATTTCATCTCAATGCAAAAATGAGATTGTGCGATGTGCACATTTTGTTGTAGATGGGTGGCCCCGCTTTGTTTGCGCTTGGCTCCTTCTGACTTTTACTTTCTTCTCTACCAGCTGCACCTCCTCCTCTGAAGCACCTGTGAAAGCCCTGCCATATCTCCTTCCCTGCGCTCATTTAATAATGCCCACGCACCATGACGTACAAATCCCATTAACTGCCATCTTCTCACATCTTAATTAAGTTGCTTAGCCTCCGTGCAGCTTTCATCATTCAATGACACTAACTGGAAATCTCACAAGGACATTTTCTGTAACATGGGTCCATCCTTTTTCACGACTGTGTAATGTTTCACTGCGTGGAGTATTCCCGTTTTCCAACCGTCCTCTTAGCAACAGGCACGCTCTGTGTTTCTTTTGCATATTATGAACAATGCCTGCCCATCTGCTCTTTTGTTGTGGTTGTTTTTGTTTTTGTTTTGTTTTGAGTGTCAGGATTTTCATGGATATAAGCTAAGTACGAGGGAGTAAATTATCAATACATATGTATATGTGTAGATATCATTATATTATTTTCTAAAAAGGCCATGCTTTTTTTTTTTTTTTTTTTGAGTGAGGACGCATCTCTGATTGCATCTTCTTATAGAGCTAGCTTGGCAGTATGACAGATACACATTGAAAACACGTTGCTCTAGACACTAGGTTCTTAAACAATCTTGGAAGTCAGAGGCACATTCTCAGAAGTCCGTTCACTGTTGTTGTTTTGTTTTGCTTTTGTGAACAAAATAGTTTACATACTACTACAAAGTAAAATCGCTTATACTAGATGTAGTCATCAAATATTTCTAAAAAAATTGTATAGGAATGTGTGTGTCTCTATTAACATAGTAACTGTCCCCACCTAGTTGCGGGCTTGATGGCCACAAGAATGCTGACTATAAGTCATACTTTAAAGCACACACAGCAACCAAAACATACTGCAGTTGGTCACATACATTCCTTAGTAAAGACTTCATCTCAGTTAGAAACCAATGAAAATAAGATGTCATATTTATCTATTTCCTCTTAAGTTGCTTCTACTCCAATAGTTGGTCATAATGCTAAGTAACTCATTACTAAGTAAAGATTCTGGCAGGTCCCAAAGGACCAGTTTCCTCCTTTTCCCATTCCAGGTCAGCACTCTCTTCCAATGTCCTGTGATGTGTTTTCAGTTTGCCATAGCTGGGGATGGAGAGCTCACCATCCTTCATCCCGCCAGAGATACCTCACCTCTCTCAGCCAGGCTACCCAGTGCTGTAAAGCTCCCAGCGGTGATGGAGAGCTGAGCTGCTGATGGTCTCAGTCTTGAAGTGAGAAGAATGGCTAACATCTCACTGGGCATGTCAACCTTGTGTCTTTCTGGGCTGAGGTCGGCAAGAGCGAGCCTGGCGTGCTCAGTGGGCGTGTTCTCTGGGTGTGCTCACTGAGTCCTCTCTCTACCACCCTTGATCTTCAGCTAGCTTCTCAGAAGGGGTCACTCAGCAGACCTCCTCTTCTGTGTACACTCATCACAGGGAGACTTTCTGTCCCAGCTCCCAGCCTCTCCCCCTCCCCCACCCAGTCTTTATTGTCACTTCTCCTGAGTTCTAATTGTCGCCTACTCCAGGATAGATGCTGATCTCCTGGCTATTTGGCCTTGACCTTTCTGTGCTTCCTTTCTCAGGGCAGCCAGCACACCTGAGTCTGGGTATTTCAGCTCTTCACAGATCACTAGTTGGCCTAGCCTATTGTGTTACATAAATGATTTGTGTAGAAAGTTAGAACCCATAGCCAAAGCAGTTCCTGGACCATGTCAGGGTAGGGAAATTGTGTAAGTGACACACACTTTCCAGCCCACAGGGAGACTATAGATCCTTTCCTTTCTAGAAAGTGCCACCAGCCTAGAGACAGACAGGGATGAATACTTGGCCTCAGGCAGCGCCGGAGCCCAGGGAAAGCTCTCCTTGCATGTGTGTTTTCTCACAGAATTGTAAAGCCCGGCAGCTCTCAGTGCCAGAGGCTGCGGAGTTTGTGTGTCTCTGGACTATTCATTAGTGATTACATACCCCCGAACACCTGCAAGACCAATTCATAAAGCCAGCATTCATGAGGTTTGGCAAGGGTTTCATGGGAACTGCAGGGTACGGGGTACAGTCATTGTATCTGCAGATAAAACACATTCTCTTACCAAGGAGGCCTCTGAAAATAGGAGCAGACTGCAATTCCAGTTCAACACCACGGGGTATTAAAAAGAAAAGTGTTACTTCACCTCGTCTCTTTAGAAAGCCGACTCGCTGTGGGGCTGTGGCATTCCTGGACAAATTCTCTTTCAGGACCCTCTCGGGGTGAGAAGAGAGGAGCGGTGGGCACCGTGTGGATTGTGACAGGGGACTGTCAGGCCATCAGGACGGTGTGGCATGCTCCCCTGCAAGTCACACTGATTTACCTCAGGACAACAGTAAGCACTAGAGCCTGGGTGGCCTGCTGTGTAATTCTGGGTGACAGATTGCTGCTGCCACATATAAAAATGGCACCATAATTAATCCGAAAGGACCAAGAATAATAAAAACAATCCACAAAAAATAACATCTCTATACAAAATACGGGAAGCAACCTTTTACAGGAGTCATTTGTACCTTTAATTTTCGTTTGTGTGCTCTGTGAAGGGAAGAGAAGCAGGGACAGAGAAGCTGGAGAAATGGGTGTGTCCAGGCTGAAACTGCTTAAGGCAAGCAGACTCTGGGACCATTCTGGGAACGGAGACACTGAGGCCTACCTAAGCATCTGGAAGCACAGGCTGGAAATGGGCAAAATGCCTCTGCAAGAAAAGTAAAACTTGATTCACTCCTGGGCCTGTCTGGATGACTTAACATTTCTTTCCTTTCCTTTCCTTTCCTTTTATTTTCTTTTTCTTTCCTTTCTTTTTTCTTGTGTAATATGTGTAATATGTGTAAAATGTGCATGTGTGGTGTACATATGTAATTGTGATATGTGTGCATGTGCAACGTGTGTGTGGTATATTGCATGTGCATGCACATGTACACTGTGTGGTATGCATTTGTATATAATGTGTCTGTGTAGTTCCTGTGCCCATGTGTGGTGTATGGTGTGTGTGTGTGTGTGTGTGTGTGTGTGCTGTGCATGTTCAGTGTGTGATGTAGTGGTGTGTGTGTAGTATGCGTTTGTGTATGGTGTGTCTGTGTGGCATGCACCCCTGTATGTGTGTGAGGAAGGGGCAGTGAGGGCCCCGTATCTCCCCTATGCTCTGCCAGTGCAGACAGACTGCAGTGCTTAGGAACTTCTTGAGGCACCCGGCTCTCTGGGGCTTGCAGAATGTTTCATTTCTATATTTATGCACACCTCATCATCACACTGAGGCTGGGAAGGGCTTTTCGTGGGCCACTTAGCTCTCTCCCATGATTTGTAAGTGTGAGGTAGGTTTGCTGGTTGCTACCCTTCCATAATCGCAGGGAGAACTAGAATCAGTGGTTACACAAAAATAGCATTTTTTGTGTGTCTTTTGTGATTGAGTCCACTAGTACAAGTGAGCAAAAATCAAACAGTTACAGCTAAGAATGGATTGTCATTCTACTCACTACCTTGAAGGACAGGGAGGCTGAAGTTCTGGGCACCCATGAGACACCCATGGCCAAGGATGCACACCTGAGGGTGACAGGAGGGTGACGGGACAGTGTGGAGCTGCACTGGCCAGCCTGCTCTGCTGCAGAGTGGACAGGGACAGAGTATAGATGGTGGAAGCCAGGAGCCTTG
This sequence comes from Cricetomys ansorgei, assembly GCA_026225945.1. Classification (NCBI taxonomy): domain Eukaryota; kingdom Metazoa; phylum Chordata; class Mammalia; order Rodentia; family Nesomyidae; genus Cricetomys; species Cricetomys ansorgei. The sequence goes on along the minus strand of JAMJFZ010001122.1, from coordinate 1,752,448 downwards.
GGTTTGAGTCGTAGCTCTGCTATTCCCTGCCATGTGACCTCAGACCCATTCCTTTGAACCACTGTCTATTTCCTGAGTTGAAGGAGTTTTCTCATCTTCTAATGGTGCAGTAATAGCTGCTCATATCAGAGGGTTATTACAAGTATTAATTAAACACATTCACATATACAAAGCACTTTTGACAGTGTCTGTCTATATGAATTTTAACCGTACCCAGCTGAATTATCCAGATCGCTGGCCATTGATGAGGAATTGTATACACCATCCATCCAGCTTCTCATAGTGGTGATTCTGCTCCATGTTTAGTAATCGAAAATTATCCAGTGCTCACTGCAGGCCAGATAATGTATACACTTCAATTCCTTTAACACTTCACTTTACAAAGGAAGGAGAACATGGAGATTAGAAAGAGTGATTAGCTTAAGGCCATACCACTAAGAAACAGCAGATCTGGACTCTAATTCAGGTTGACTCCTGTAACCATGGCTTCAACCAGAAAGCTATCCTACCACTGAAGAGTTAAAAGTGACCACAAATTTTGTGTTTTATCCGCCTGTCATGCTCTTAGTGTCCTGATTTGTAATTAAAAAAAATTGGTGTATGTGGGTGGTCCGTATATGTGCATGTGTGTGTATCTGTCACTCGTGGAAGCCAGAGGTTGGAGATGGGTACCTGCCTCAATCACTTCCCACCGTATCTTTTGATACAGAGTCTCTCACTGGACCCAGAGCTCAGTAAGACTTTTCTGGCCAACAGCTCAGGGACTCTATCTGCCTTTACTCCATCCCTCAAGGCTTAGGGTTACAGTTAGCTTTTACATGGGTCCCAGGGATCCAGACAGATCTTCATGCTTGCGGTAGCAGGCATTTTCCCCTCTGAGCCATCTCCTTAGCCCTCCTGATGAATACTTTTGCAATGGCAATGGAGGTGATGTTGATAATGGAATTCACGTGTGCAGGGCTGTCCAAGGCCACATGCAAACAAGATCTATTCCGGATTCATCCCAACCTCAGCCCAGAGCTTGCTTCTGGCCCCTGGGGCCCCCTGGCTGCTCAAAACCTTAGTCTTTTCACCAGAAAAGTAGGAATAACAAAGCCTTCTTCCATGTTAAAGTGGTGACTGTTAAGGATCAGGCGTTGGTTGGATACTAAGCACCAGCAGCAGCCAACTCCTCGAAGAGGTCAATGCGTTGTTCTGAGAAAGCAGACAGTGATAATCTAAACAGAAAATTTCATCCACTACAGCAACAGTCATGGCATCAGACACATAAAAGCATGATTTTAGCCATCCTTTATTTAAATCACTCAATCTATGCAAAAACTTCCATCAAATTGGGGGGAGGGGGTCACCCTTTCTAGTCTCTCCTCCTGAGAAGCTTTTGTCTCCTGTGGATAGCTCTTTCCATCCTGGGCTGTATGTGGAGGTGTAAGGCTTAAAAAGAGCAACCATGTGAAGAAATCCTCTGTGCCCCCCCCATCACCCATTAACTTGAGGCTGATTCAGCTCCTTCCAGCACACCAACCTCACGTGGTAAGAACGGTGGAGGGTTGTCAGCTACCTAATAATGATGAAAGTCTGGATAATTTGGGCAGGATAAAGAGCTTGCTCTTTTTTGGCTGATCTGGTTCATTATCTGGTTAAATTAGGTTATAAAACCTTTTTTGTCAGAGTCTCTAATGATCTGGAAAAACAGGTAGCTGTGCCTTTTAAAGAGCTTTTTGGCTTGAATTATTCATCGGCCCAGCCTCAGTACCCTGAGAAGACTCCCAATTCTTCACCTGGGTTTTTTTGTGCAAAGCTTTGGAACTCAACTCTCAGGATGGTCTATTTACAGCTTCCCATGGATGCAAAATATTCAAGCCTTCAAACCATCTCTGTGTTTTTGTTTTTCCTTTTTACAAATTGAGAGAACCACCTTGGAACCATGGGGGATGACAGTGCCTGACTTGGAAGATGGGTAGCACATTTCCCCTGGAGACACAAACAAAAACACTCACATAACTAGAATAGCAAGCAAGGGGCCTTTTTAGAGACAACACATTAAAATGCAAGGCAGGAGATAATGAGATAAGCGGCAACTTACAGGTTTCTTAATTCTAGTGTGAAAGGAGGGAGGGGACAGAACAGAAAGCCTCCCAGAGGAGCTCAGCAGGAAGGTCCACAGAGCTCCCCATCAAGCTGGGGGAGGGTGCTTCTGGGGATGGAGGAGAGTTCTCTCCGGTGACCTCATTGGCATAAATGGAAATGGGAAAATCACACAAAAAATTTCTTTTTTCTTGGCTCCTTGTTTATGTTTCCTACTTCAACTGGCATGTGCATGAGAAAATTACAGGGCATCTCCCAGCCGAAGATCAACTTCTTCCTGACCATTCTGGAGAAAACATAGTGTGCCCTCCCTTCTCTCTCATATGGGTGTTTTTGCCTGCGTATGCGTATGTGTATGTGCACCATGTGCATGCAATGTTTGAGGAAACCAGAAGAGGGCATCATATCCTCTAGAACTGGAGTTACAGACAGTAGCTGTCATGTGGGTTCTGGGAACTGCACTCAGGTCTTCTTCAAGAGCAGCAAATACTTGTTCTTAACTGCTGAGCCACCTCTTCAGCCCCTGGTTATCATTTCTTGAGAACAGACTTGAGCCAAACATGACACTGGGGCTTTGATCTCACTTCGCACTTCTGTGCTGTTGCCCTCTGGTGACAGATGAAGAAGCTGAGGCTTCAGGGTAGGTCCGTGGTGCTTGGTGACATGATTCCTGTCCTGCTTTATATGTGCAGTCCCTGTCAGGCTCCTTTCCATGTAACCATGACACTGAAGTACTTGCGATTTAAAAGTGAATCATAAGCTAGCCTACTTTCAGGCCTTTGTGCAAGGCACAATGGAACATACCTCAGCTTAAGCACAGCTCCCTCTCTGAGGCCTTCTCTGGTTCTTATATGCAGAATGGCTGTATCCTCTCTCTGATGCCACATCTCTGAACTTACCAGCCAATGCAAGAGCGTCCTTACCTGCATTTCACTTGCTAGACAGGGCCATCCCAGAAGGCAAGGGCTGATGTCAGCAGCTAGCTCGATCCTTTTTATACAACCCTACCTCATGTTCCAGTGTAAATTGCCACAGTGACTGAGACAGAAGAACAAGGCATTGTCAAGGGCAATAGTGCCTGGATATCCTTCAGAAAAGGAGCAAATCATCTGCCTAACTGTGGTCCTGCCTGAGCTGATGTGATTCAACTAATAGTAGAGCATCAACCTGTAGGTGGCCATATGGAAACCTCTAGACATTCATGAATGAACTAAACCCTTTACAATGGGAAAAGACAAAGATTGGCAGGATCTCTTCTAGCTTGGTGACAGCTGAAACAGTAGAGAGAGCCATTGCTCCACTGTCCTACTGTCCAAGGTCAAGGCGAAGATCCTGTAACAGCATCACCAAAACTCTACGCAATTCCAGTTCTTCATTTAAATATCCTGTAATTTTGGAAAAGACACAGCTTGTTTATTTATTGTTGTTTATTAGTATTTGTATTATTACTTTTGTTAATTTTAGATTTAATTAGGCATTATATAAAGGGGGGAATCAAGGACTGGCTATACATTTCAAACAACCCCTACTTCCTAGACTTTACTTCCTAGAGGTTCTGCAAACTTGCTAAACATATGCACCAAATGAGGACCAGGGTTTCAAACACATGAACCTGTGGGGGAATTTTATATCCAAACCACAAAGTATAGTTTATGGGGTTTGGCTAGCCAGTTTGGCTTAGCTGACAAGCCTTGTCTCAGAATTTGAGCATTCCCTAAGCACCAGCAAGCATAACAATACCCATCCATTATAGTCACTACACAAGTAGAAATGTGTCACAGAGGCAATTGGGGCAGGATAACAGGCTTCAGAATTCAGTTACAAACAGCACTCCAACCTGGGATAAGAGAACAGCTTTCAGGGCAAGAGTACATGGAGTTATATGACTGTAATCCCAGCACTGGGGCAGAGACAGACAGATATTGAGGGCTTGATCACAGGTCTGCCCAGCTGAAGTGGTTGAACTTCTAGTTCAGTGAAAGACCCCGTCTCAGAGAAAAAAGGTAGAGAACAATAAAGGAAGACACTCAACCTTTGTCCTCTGGTCTCTATATCTGAGTGCATGACGACAGATGTGTACGTTCATGTACATGCATCACATGGGAAAAAAAGGGGTGCTAGGATTTTCTCAGGATCTTCCCGTATTCTCAGCATACATCCTTGACTCCCACAGTCTTCCAGTGGTTCACGGGAGATGTCAGCTTCATTTGCCCAGGTAGCCATTCTGAAGCCCTATGTAGAAAATCAAAACAAGAACAAAGAGAAAGGAAGCAGAGACATAAAAGATTATGCAGAATAAAGGCACATTATTACCTAAACTCAGCAAAATGGGGAGGGGAAATACTTTCATTTCTGCAAAGGCTGTGTGTGAGAGCCTGCAGGGAAATCGTATCCACAGCCTCGTGACTGAACCAATAACTTATATCTGATTCAGAAGCCGGCTCTGTTGGATTACTGTGCTACAGCTGTTCTCCGTCTAAGTCCAGCCTCTCCCAATGGGGTTGATTGTAGCAACATGTCTCATTTATAGATCTCATGTGCAGGGGCCTGGAGACCAAAATTAAAACCTTGTGGATGTTACTTTGGTCAATTCAACCCCAAAGCATTTTGGTGCCATTGAATAGGTTGTTCTCAATGTGGAGGGGCTCCAGAACACAAGGGAAAGGATGTATCTTTTGTACTTAGCCTTTCTATTTGGGGGAGGGGATTTGACACAAAATTAATAATGGAATATATTCTAATAGCATTTCAGGCTGTGTTCAGGCTTGGTAGGGGGTTGCATGGAGAAAGGAGAGGAGGGGGAAAGTGAGTAGCCCAGAAAATGAGGTGGGTGGGACTCAGGAACTCAAGTGTTGTTCCTCAGGAACATCTAGCAGAAGACCTGGACAACAGGGTTTATTTTCTAAGTATGTTTTCCAAGGCACTGAGTCCCAGAGATGGGAAACATCTTGACCAAAGTTATCCCAGTGTATAATAGAGGTAGGGCTAAGTACTCCATCTAGATTTGTCTTTCAACTACTCTGTCTAAAAATTACCTTGATGTATTTATTTTTTCCCCTATCAAGGCTTTAAGAAGACCCGAGGGAAACAGACACTCTATACCAGCAATGAACCAGAGAGAGCTTTCAAGATTACAAGGAAATTCAAGGGAATTCTTCTAGTTTGTTCCAGGTCAGGCATATCCTAGTCAGACGTGGCTTAGTGATGGCGTGAATATGGAAGGAAATGAGAGAGATGTTTTAGAGAGAGAAAAAGCGGTGACAAACAAGATTCTGGAAAAGAGGAAAAGGACACTGAGTGAGAGCACTAGATTCATTCTAGAAATATTTGTGTTGTCAGTGTTCTGTGTTTGTCTCCATCTCCTCCTTCCCCTTAATCTCTCTTTCCTTCTGAAACACTAGGCAGACACAGCTGCCACAGAGCTTAAGGCAAGGGGTGGGGACAGCTGAGGTTTGGGTGGCTTTGACTTACCACAGACATGTATACACACCTGTGTCCTAGTCTCCACCTTTGCAGGGAGTCAGACTGAGACAGGAGCCACAGAATGTAAGCAAGTCATCGTGGTCCGGTCCTCTGTGAGGAGGCTGAGGAAGGATCCAGGGCATCTAATGAGAGAAATGGTTGAAGAAGCTTCTAGAAGAAGAGTCTTTTTTTTTAAAATTTATTTTTATGTGTATGGATGTTTCGCCTCCATGTGTGTCTGGGTACCACATGCATGCTTGGTGCCACAGAGGTCATAAGAGGTCATAACCCCTGGGTACTGGGGTTACAGTTGGGAACTGCCTTGTGAGTGCTGGGAGCTGAACCTGGGCTCTCTGGAAGAGCAGCTGGTGCCGTGAACTGCTGAGCCATCTCTTCAGCACCAAGAAGGGACTTTAAAAAGGATTTAAGCTGGTCTTTGGGAGAATGAACAATAGGTGGCAAGACAGAGAAAGTAGACAAGGGCACATGGAAACATATTGTATCTTTTGTGGTTTTGTCCAACTAGACATGTCTAGAGAGTGAGACGTGAAGGGCCACCAGGAGAAAATAAATAGAAGAGGTGGTTTATGGCTAAACTAGAAAGCCATGCTGAGCCCAGACTTAATCCTTGAGATAATGGGATGGAAGTAGGAGTGTTTCATGACAAAACAAACCAAGAAATGGCATGTTCAGATGAGCATCTTATGAAGCCACTGCCAGCCCAGACAAAATGCATCAGAGACAGGGACAGACCTGAGACATGGATGCAGACAAGAGATATTTGTCATAGTATAGATGGAGAATCATGTAAAAGTGGGAGGTGCTTTAGAGGGAGAAGCAACAAGACCTGTGACTTACTTGATTTTGAAGCAGAGGGATGGGACTGAGTTGGGAGAGGATTAACTTTATTTTTTGAAAGGTCCCATCTAGCTTGTGTTCTGTGTTCTGTAACAATACTTGAGGCAAACTTCATTTCTGTGGCAGTTCTTTTTATTGGGAAAGACAAAGGCTTTCATCCCGCCTAGTACCATTAAGAATTCAAGAATTAACCCTTTTATTATTTTCCTACTCCAGTTACTTCTACCATTCCCACCATTAATTTTTTAAACATTTATTTATAAGTGTGTGCGTGCACATACGTGCCATGGCACACCTGTGGAGGTCAGAGGACAGACAACTTTTAGGAATGAATTCTTTTCTTCCACCTGTGGATCCCAGGGGATTGAACTCAGATCACCAGGCTTGGTTGCAAGTTCCTTTTCCCACTGAGCCATCTCCCTGGCCCCATTCCTGCTGTTGATTTATCTCTAGTTGTGTTGTTTGGGAGATAAAATATTTATACCCCAAGTAGATAATTCCCAAAGAAAAGATTTAGGTGTTCTTTCTGATGACAGTTAGTTACTCTTACCGTATGTAACTGGAATTAATTCCTTAAATACACATTTTAAAGGATTTTATTCTGTACCAAGTTCAAGAGCATGATCCTGGGGCCCCAAAAGAAAGGCTCTGTGAGTGTACCAGGCATCCAGACCATGGGGATGCCAGGAGGGTTGGGACACCAGCAATGGCCTCATAGAGGAAACAGCAGCTAAGATTGAAGACTCACAGAAGGAAAAGGTAATGGAAGGCCAAAGGGCCCACGGGCAGGGGAGCTTGAGAGTCAGTTAGCTAATGTCTTCTGCAGAGCAGATGACTGTAACAGAGAGAGGAGAAGTAAGGACCTGCTTCCCAAGCATCTTTGTGTGGTGATGTTTAGACTGAGCCCTGAGTACTTTGTTCGGAGCTGTGTAGTGATTCGCGATGCAAGTTAACAGAATGAAGAGATGGGTTTCTATGTCTTTTTTGACTAGATTTTTTGGAAGGTGTTTGTGAATGATTGGACAAGGGACTGGCCCTCTTAGTATCTTGCTGTAACCAATTCAAATATAAAAGTTTGATGACAACTTTTTCCCTGGGACCTGGTAGAGTAGATGGTCATACATAAAAAGACTTTCTTGGCATAGCTGTAGCTAAAAGAATGGTTTTGAAATGAGACATATCTCATGTTTTTTTAAATATGTTCCCTGCTTGAAAATTAGTTCTCCAACTGGGGGACCTTATCATCTTCAGGGAGGGAATGCAACTAGACAACCATATTCTTTTCCTATAAGACACTCTACAGTTTAATAGCCAATGAGGAGAGTATAGTATTGAAGAGTGAAGAGTCTAGGCGGTCTTTGGTTATAGCACCCCAAATGATTTCAAATGAATCTCTAGGATATGATGGTCCCCATTCCCCACCAATCCCTCAACAGTCTGACTATAAAGAAATTATGATGTCAGATGCATCAGCTAGTAGGCTACAAGGCTTTAGAACCCTGTCTCCTCATGCCTTGGCTCAGGTCAGGCTTGGGTCAGCTTCAGGGATCTCCTATGTTACTTTCTGTTCATCCTATTCACCTCCTGCTGCTTTCTGAATGTGACTCTCAAATGTTCACACATTGTAAAGTCAATCAGCCAAATCACGAGGTAATAATAGTCCTTGGAAGTGAGCTATTGAGATTGGGCAGGCTCATGAGTGTCCCTGATGGTTTCACTGGTTCTATAAGCAAGAAAAAGAGACCTAAGCCACTTGCTCTAACTCACCTTGTGATGCTGTTTACCATGTTATGATACAGTGAGAAGACCACCATCACGAGCCACCATGCTGTTAGACTTTCCAGCCTCCAGCACCAGGAGCCAGATCAGCTGTGTCTTTAGGTATTAACCAGTCTGTCTGGTTCCATTATAGCGACAGAAAATGTGCCAAGCCAGCTTCTCAGTTCAGATCGAGTGTGTTTCCCATGCACATCACCCCAGCCCACTGAGGTTGCTACCTGTTTTAAAGTCATAAATCTCCAAGTCCCTACACTTCACTTGCAGAGTAATTACACATTATCTTGTCAAATCACTGGTGGTGTTATCTTTCCCATAATTTAACTCTTATACTGGTACTTAAATTTGATATCTTTATGCTTTAAGCTCCTTATACAAGAGGGTCAGGGCCAATGCTTCCTCAAATAACAGTGATACTTGGCATTTCTTTAGCATTCAGTGCTTATAAATCCTCCCCACATGTGTTTCCTTATTGGAGCGTCACAATAATTCTGTCAGTCTGGCAAAGCCAGTGTTATTGGTATCCAGCTATCTCAGGTAGGGGGAATCCCAGAGTAAGAAATATGAAATGATTTGCATAAGTTACACTGTGCTCTGTTTTCTACAGCTCTGGAAACACTCAGTAAGCACCACTGATTTATCTATTCATTAAGTCTCAGCTCGATCCCACAGCTGGCCCGATGATTTGAGCAATAGGATTTGTGGTTTAGGAGAGATGATTGGCTATAAAGACATACTGAACTTGTCTACTTAACATGCAGCCTTCTGCCTCTTCCCATCTGAAATGCTCTCGGTGAGTCGGGGCAAGAGAGACAACCAATCATGAGGTTCGTAGCAACCTCTCCTTGTTTTCCCTCCAAAGAAAGTTTTAGGACTCTCCTTGCTGCTTTACCTCTCCCTTCATTGCTGCCTATAAAGGCACAGGTGGGGGTAATGAAACTGTGGGCTTTCAATTCTCCCTTCCAGATGTCATCCATTTGGTTCTTGTAGTATTACTTGGTAGCCATATTTGATTCTAGAAGTGGAATGCTTACTTGAAACCATATGAGCTGTTTTTCTTTTGTGGAAAAGGGCCTTCTGGTTGTAAAAGTGAGGCAACAGAAACACAATTCATAAAGGGAGAGTTTATATACTTTTTAGTTTCAGAAGTCTGACAGTCTGGTGAGGACAATCGTTCTGTCGTCAGTGTGTAGGGAGCTCTTTTCTGCTCAAGTCTGTAACACAAAGTGAATCCGAGGTTTGAGGCCATTAGCCATGCCCACCCCCTCTGCTCCTATTCTGCCTTCAATGCATTTAGACTAAAGTAAAGTTTTCAATTTGTCTGAATTACCTGAAAAGTTGTAAGGACAAATGAGGTGTGAAAGCTCTTTGAAAGGAGACGATTGCTTTGATGAGCTCAAACCCAACCTAAACAGAATCCTCTGCACTCCACCATCTAAGGCTAAAGAGATGACAGTGATTGAATTCACACTGGGAAAAAGGAAAAAGGGATTTGGACATACCCTGGGTCAAGGACAGCTCTGGATTTTGGAGGTCTTAAACACAACTGTCCCTTGCTAGTGGGGAATTTTTAATTCATTAGATTAAAAGAAATAGTTTCCTTATCGTTGAAGTGGTGGCAATACTTGTCCATGTCCTAGGGTGGCTGAGAAGAGCAAACAAGATAAACCACAGAGGAAAGCTTTGTAAATTGAAAGGCACTGTCCACGTTAAGGGATTACAGTTGTTTAAAGCAGAGTGTACACACCTTTGATGAGGGTTTGTGGAAGTGTGCTGTGGTTTTCAGAGTTCCAAAAAGTGAGCCATGCACCAAAAATGTCTGCAATAATGAGTAAAGACTGAGTTATGACTGTTATTTACTGACTTAGGAGAGTGAATTAACGCCCTTGAGAAAACACACCACCACTTCCCCAGTCACACTTCATTCTCTGTGTCTGGGAAACGCCTGGACGTCTTCCTTCCTGGCCTATGGCTTCTTTCTACCTCATTCTTCTGCTTAGCTGGAATGAGTATTGTAACTAAGTCCATTTTTGTAAGCCTTCCTTTTCTCGCATGTCTCTGGAGCCTTTCTTGAGCACTTGGGGGAAAAGCTCATCTCTCCTTGCAGGTGTACCATAGGACTGGTTTCCTCAGCCCAACTATTTCCAACAGCCCTTCAGAGGTGAATGTCTCAAGTCTTGACTCCCATTAGGATTGTGACTTTAATGCAGCATTGCCACTGCCTGACATCAGATGGTTACTGTTTGGTCTGGTCTGGACGACAAGAGTTTCCAGACCTCTGCATGAAATCATGTGGTTGGTTTTCAGAAGCAATTGTTGGCCGATTACTTTTCAGCAATAACATTGAGCAAGGAGTCCTGGTTAATATTTTCTGTCATGACATGAAGTCCACCAAACCATTTTCCCAGCAGAGCATTCTGGTCACTGCTGGTCTCATAATACCAAGAATCTACCATTTTAGAGCACAATAGGAATTTCTATGGATATTATTTTTCTGATTTTGAAAGTAGAAGATGTACAATTTAGAAAATTTGGAAACTACAAATAGCTTAAGAAGAAACAACAGGATGATACTAAGATCCTTTTCCCTATTTTTACTGCTATGTAATTTCTGAGATTAAGTTTTAATGCACAATTTAATAATATTTTCACTTAGTAGAACATCAAAAGCGTTTTTGATATTATTAAAAATCTCAGCAAAATGTATTTCTAGTGACTATGCACTATTCCGTCTTGCAGGTAGATTGTAATTTACCAAGCCACTTCTATTAGGTTCCATATTCCTTTATTATAAATGATTTAAACTTGAAGATATTTATTTATATATTAAAAACCCTTGCATTTCAGGTATTTTCCTTAGGATAATAGAAAGGGGCTATAAAACATATACATTTCAAGTCTTAGGAACATTCTTCCCCAAATTTAGTTTCTAAAAGATTATACCAATTATATCTTTTCCTTTAAACTCATTCTACTGACTTCAACTCTACATATTGTAATAACACCACCATTTCTTAAAATTTCATTTGCCTGTTTTTATTTGTTTTTTATTCTTGTTTTTTTTTTCTTTTTAACAAAAGAAGATATTCTTGGATCAATTTAATTTTATTCCATGATACTCATTTAATATTTATAATTAGTTTTTTGGACATTTTATGAAATTGTAGAAGTTACCTTCTAAAGCGGTGGGCCAATGCCACCAATATAAAACAACCTGGTGGCCTGCATGCTGTGACAGATAAGATTAATCAGGACTCCCTTTCTCTATGTTATTGCTAGGAAGTAACCAGTCAACAGTTGCTCTGAGAATCTTCCACATAACTACATCCAGAGGTCTAGAGACTCTCATTGTACATGACATGAACATTAAATAATACAATCCGTAAAGTGGTAGACAAGTGTGAGCTGTTGCTGTTGTTATTATTTCGCAAGGGACAAGAGGGTTAGGAACAACTGGCGTGCCCAAGGCAAGTCTCACAGAACAAATAAGCAAAGGATAACAGGCCACTGTAATGTGAGACAGCAGCTTAAAGCAGAAGGACAGACCATTGGTACAGGAAGATGGAAGAAGACCGTAGCTCACAGCTGTAGTCCAGCCTCTGTTGAAACGTTTCCTTAGTAAAATTAAGCAGACAAAACCAGGTGTGCCCTGGCCTTGGCTCTCCCATCCATCCCCTCCTTGAGTTTTTTTTGGGTGAGAAAATACTCTAATCTTCCTTACGGAGGCTTGGTGTTTGTTGATTGCCCATCCAGGCAGAGGAAGGAAGGGATGGGGGAAGAATGCTACCATTTCCCTTTTGTATATCTTACCTAACTTAATTCTTGATTGAACTGGATGGGCCACCCTGTTCCCCACCTCCACTGTCAGGCGCATTCTTCAGCAGTCCATCTCCCCAGGCTGTCGGCTTCCCCGACCCTGGAAGAACAGGAGCCCTCAGTTCCCTCCTTAGGAGGACGAGGTAACCACATCAGGTGGGAAAGGACACATAGGAAAAAAGCAATATTGAAAATGAGTTGTGATGTAAAAGAGAAGCTTTGCTGTTATGCTTTATCAAAGGCAGCCACTAACAAGTGTAATGTAATTCATAGCGCTTAAACAGGCTGCCTTTAATTGCAGTAGTCATTAAGCTCACAGGATCATTAAATACATTAAAGCAGGGAGTCAATGAGTTATCATGAATAAAATAAGGCCCCTGCTCACCCTCTTCACCTATTTAACTGGAATTGAACTCAGGCAGGGTCTGATACAGTCATAACCTTTTGCCTTCCTTTCCTTCCTATACTAAGCCAGTGCTGGACAGTTTACAGACAGCATCCAAGAACAAACAATGGCAGACAGAAGTATCAACCAACCACAGGTTAAGAATACTAACTGATGAAACGCTGCCATGCGTGCGGGGTGTCCTGTTTGATAGCATTTTGAAATTTAGAGCCTAGCCACTTCATTTCCATTTTTAACATGTTTATTATGTCCAGAAAGTTTACATTAAAAATTAATATAAGCATTCAAAAATTCAGTTACCCCCAGTGCAGCTTAACAAATTGGCAAAAATTTAAAAAAAAAACAATTTTATCTGTGGATGGAAAATATATAAAGATATAAATATTTTTCTAGTTTCCGGTGATTTGATACCTTAACAAGCATTTCTGTTTGATTTGAAATATATATTGCAAACTTTTAAAGTGCTGTTTATACAAGTCGAATTAGGAATTCTGTAACTATAAGTTACTGAAAACTATTCAGAGTAAGAAGATCAGGGAGTGGAGAAATGGTCCTTGGTTTACCCCGGGACCCATGGTAGGCTAGACACTGGTAGCACATGTCTGTAATCCCAAGGCTCTTCTGGCAAGACGGGGAGGTAGAGACAGGAGAATCCTTGAAAGCCAGGGGCCAGCAAGCAAACAGTAAGAGGCACTGCCTCAAAGAAGGATGAATAAGAACTTAGGTGGTCCTCTAACTTCCACAGGAGCATGGCGATATGGACTTGCCTTACACCTGCATATAAACACATACAAGAGACTTTAATAAACAAACGAACCCCAAGAAAATCTGGAATACCCTAATATTTCACAGTAAGGGATTAGCTTATTTAATATGCTTTTTAAGGCAGTGTGATTATTAAAATGGAAAAGTGTTATCAACATAGAGTGGAAATAAATGGTTAATAAAAAATGGCATTTTACAATCGTACAATTATTTTAAATGAAATTTACCTTCCCAAGAAGGTTGGTGGTTTAAATCCCGCCCATTTCTTTCTCTTCAATTCAACTGTGAAGTGTTCATACCTTTTCACTTTACTGTTCACACAGACTGAACGGCTTTCAGGTTTGGGCTGCAGGTACTCCTTCCTCCTCCGTTTCCTGGGCCATTTAGCCATTGTCCATCTTAGGGCAGCCTTCTTTCTTCCCTTCCTCACTATAATCTTAAGCTTAACCTAGGGTTTTACAGAATAATCCATACTCTGCCCAGTGCCTTCATTGACTGTTCTTTGTATTGATTGCTCATTCTGGGTTGGGCTCTCCTTAACATGCTTCTGTCTTGCAATACCCTTCTTCCATTACTTTCGTTTCATTCCATCACCTGTTCTTTCTGCAGGACAGAGACCAGGTGTAGGTGCTACAACACTGGGTGTGGTGACTCTTCTTCTGGATGGTCACCACCATGACTTTAATCTGCCTTAGTCTGCATGCCGCACCTGCACAGAGAGGTGGAATTCAGGCCTTCTCTTCCCTTGAGTCTGGATTGGTCTTAATGGTACACTTTGATCTATGGATGTGGCAGGAGTGGTGACACTCAGCATCTTCCAAAGCTTCTCCTTGGGTTTCTGGGAGGATTTCTTTCAGGAAGGTAGTTATCATGTAAGAAATAGAGCCATAGTAAGAAGATAGGGTTTGAGGAGTCTAAGGTGAGGAGTGGAAACTGGATGATGAGACTCTGTGGAGAGAGGAGAGAGAGAGAGGAGGAGAGAGAGGAGGAGAGAGGAGGAGAGAGAGGAGAGAGAGAGAGAGAGAGGAGAGAGGAGAGAGAGAAGGAGAGAGAGAGGAGGAGAGAGAGGAAGAGAGGAGGAGAGAGAGGAGAGAGGAGAGGAGAGAGGAGAGAGAAAGGAGAGAGAGAGGAGGAGAGAGAGGAAGAGAGAGAGGAGGAGAGAGAGGAGAGAGGAGAGGAGAGAGAGAGGAGGAGAGAGAGGAGAGAGGAGAGAGAGAGAGAGAGAGGAGAGAGAGAGAGAGAGGAGAGAGAGGAGGAGAGAGGAGGAGAGAGAGAGAGGAGAGAGAGAGAGGAGAGAGAGAGAGAGAGAGAGAGAGAGAGAGAGGAGAGAGAGAGAGGAGGAGAGAGAGAGGAGAGGGGAGAGAGAGGAGGAGAGAGGAGAGGGGAGAGAGGGGAGAGAGAGAGGAGAAAGAGGAGGAGAGAGAGAGGAGAAAGGAGAGAGAGAGGAGGAGAGAGAGAAGAGGAGAGAGAGGAGGAGAGAGAGAGGAAGAGAGAGAGAGAGGAGGAGAGGGGAGAGAGGAGAGAGAGGAGAAGGGAGAGAGAGGAGGAGAGAGGAGAGGGGAGAGAGAGAGGAGAGGGGAGAAAGAGGAGGAGAGAGAGAGAGAGAGAGGAGAGAGAGGAGGAGAGAGAGGAGAGAGAGAGGAGGAGAGAGAGAGGAGAGAGAGAGAGAGAGAGGAGAGAGAGGGGGAGAGGGGAGAGGGGAGAGAGAGAGAGAGAGAGGGCAGGAAAGAGAGAGGAGAGAGGAGAGAGGAGGAGAGAGAGAAGAGAGAGGAGGAGAGAGGAGAGAGAGAGGAGAGAGGAGGAGGGAGAGCTAGAGGGGGAGGGAGGGAGAGGAAGAGAGAGAGGATTCTAGACATCTGGGCAACTTCCAAATTCTTGGCCAACAGAATCACATACACAATAGTTCTGTAAGCAGCTGTATTATCAGGTGGTTTGTTACCCAGTGGCAGGTAACCAAAATACTAATGTGCTGTGTAGTGTGCCCTCAGGAAGTTTCTGTTAGAGAGATGCAAGATTTTGTTTTCTTTTTCCTACTACTTTTGATGTTTCTATAATGTGTAATCAACATTAAGGCACAAAAGAATCTTACACAAACGAGATAAGTCACCAGAAATCCAAACCAAAAAAGGCCATGTGAAATTTGAGTTTTCTCCCTTACCAGCATCTCTGACTTAACCCAGTCGTGAAGAAGTGTTCTGGAAGCATGGCTTTCCATGATGGCGTCTGTCTGGAAGGGAGAAAACAGCAGTTATCTCACGATCCAATTGTCAGACAGAAAGAAGTACAAGCATAGCGTTGAATTTTGAGCACCATCATTTCTAAAGCCTCAAATAATCACAAATGGCCTTCACCTGTACAGCTCAGCCCTCTTTGAAGTGGACATCCCTGTATCTGGAGAGGAAACAGAAACAAAAACATGGCACCCTCTTTCCCTTTTTAGAACGGCCCTGGGCTCTAAAGGATAAGAGCCCCTAAAGCCCCCATTTTTCTTCTAATGGAATTTCCATCAGTTGGTGGTGGAAATGTCCATGGGTTGACTGCGATGCTGTGGGGCCCTGAGAATTTATATCCAGACTGGGCTATGCCCAAGCTTTTCTTATGAAGTGTAAGGAGGATGACTGCTGTCAGTGGTGTGTCTAGGATGAATTTGGTGTCATGGACAAATGGAGTGCAATGCTCTCTAGTGACAAGTAGGGAATTAACTAGGTCATGGCTTTTAGTCCAGCTGCTCTGGTGTCATGGAATTTCATTTGGAATGCTGAGTGGGGAGTCTGGTTCCAAGCCTAGCAGTTTTGACCTCATCAAATACAGATACGCCTAGACAGTTTAGGCTTTCTTTTGAGTCTAAAGTAGGATAAATGGCGACCAAATAATTGCACATGAATAATGAATTAGATTAATAGATTTATGCTTAATTTTCATTTCCATGGTGGCAAATTCTGCACATTCAGCTGTACAGTCAGTAGTGTTCAGTACATTCACAGGGTTATATATATCTTCATCAACTCTGCAGCTCAAATTGTAAAGCACACACCTACTCAATGTTTTTCTAGTGTTTATTTATTATTACCTAGTATTTATTATTTATTTATTTTTAGTATTTATTTTTCAGTGTTTTTCTAGTTCATAGATTTTAAATGATTGATGCTGTAAATGATTGACCTTGAGGTAAGGATGTACTGACAGAATCCTGCATGGGTGGGAATTTCCACTAGAAGAGTGGGATGGGTGATTTCTCAGTGTGGCAGTTGCACCATGGTTAGAGTACCATGAGGGGCTCATGGGATAGCACAGGAGGAAAAGTGCCTACTGCCAAGCCTGACCTGGGTTCACTCCCTGGGTTCACTCCCCTTCCACTTAGTGGAAGGACAAAACCAAGTCCTGCAAAGTGTTGTCTAACCTCTACAAGTGGGTCAAGGTGCACAAGCACACACATGCTCATGCATGTGGATATGAACACACACACACACACACACACACACACACACACACACAGAGTAAATAAAATGCAATGAAAATTGTAGTGGCTCAGCACAGGAAGATAAGGAGGTGTTTTCATAGATTGGAAACCCTGCCAGACCTCAGTAGAAGGAACTACCATCCTGGCTAGTGCCTAACTCAATTGACAGTGGAACCCCCAGCTCTGACCTCAGGTGTCTTCACTGATTAAGAACTTCTCAGGTATAGATCATAAGCAATCAAATAACCCCGACAGAAATCCAACACACGCAAACAATACAGAACACCTCACCCAACAGTGCACAAAATATTTTATACATAACTAAAAATAAACTTCCAAAACAGAAAGTTTTTAAAAAGAGAGAACTTCATGGAATTGCCTGGTGTATTCTGCTCTGCCAGTCCTGATGGACAGGAACCGGAAACACTGTTGGAACTACCCACTTCTCAACAGGAATAAGGAGGCCACTTCTAATGTTTTTACTACTGTTTTTGTTTGTTTGTTTGTGTTTGTTTTTGTTTTTGTTTGGTTTGGTTTTGGTTTTTCGAGACAGGGTTTCTTTGTTGTAACTCTGGCTGTCCTGGAACTCACTCTGTAGATCAGGCTGGCCTGGAACTAACAGAGATCTGCCTTTCCCCTGCCTCCCAAATGCTGGGATTAAAGGCGTGAACTGCCCAGCTTTCACTACTGTTTTTAGTCACCAAGAAAGTAGCCTACAATAAAAAGGCCAAGGCAGAAAATCCCAAAGTCTTTACAGCTTTCCTCACCAGTGGCACTGGCAGAATCCTAGAAATGGTCATCACCTCACTGTTACTTTTCAAATCTTGTGGGGCTATAGAAATGAACACCATGATTAACTAGCAAAAAGAAACAATGATCAGAACATAGGTGGAATAAGCAGCCTTTGGATGTCTAAACCTGATCTTGCAGAGTTTTTGGTAGCCTGTCTTAGTGTGACGAGACACCAGAGACAGATAAAGGAAAGGCTTATTGTGGCTCCCAGTTCCAGGAGCTTCTGTCTATGACTGGCTGACTCCATTGCTATGGACCTGAAGCAAGGTTGAACATGGTGGGGGTAGGAAGAGGGACTGAATACAAGATGTACTCTTTAAAGGCACATCACCTCTGACATATATCCTCTTTGTGCCCTCCTGATGGTCCATTCAACTCTAAATACATTAGTTCAGAGCCCTCATTATCCCATCATGTCTCAAGGTTTCACCTCTGGGCATTGCTGCAATAAGTCCCAAACTTTTAATATGTGGGTCTTTGGTGGAGCATTTCATAATTCTGATCCTGGCACTCACTTTTAGATGAAGGGGGAAGATGGATTTGGGAAGGGTGGTGTGCTGCTGAAGAGGTCAAAAGCCACTTTACATAGGAAGCACCTGAGACATCTGAAGACACAGAAGTAGATAGAACAAACTCAAGAAGGTTCTTCTGGCTTTTGTTCAATATCAGAAAGGCTCTCTGGGGTTGGCGGAAAGCCATGTGGGTTGGTTATATGGGCAGGAGAAGGAAGCTTATAGTCAGAGGTGTGGAAGCCCGAGCTGCTGTGGAAGGGCCAATCATTGTTTATGGGATCAGATAACAGATATTGCACAAAACCTTGTTGTTTGGAACACTAGAGACTTAGTTGTGAATTCATTATGAAGTCATTTACTTTTGGAGGCTTGTTTTAACAAAGGTATTTCAGTGGGAGAGGGAGGGGAATGAGAACTAGGGATGGGGGTAAAAATGACTGAAACTTATGATATACATGCATAAACTGAGGATTAAAGAAATTAAAGGGGGGCAGAGGGCGCAGTCAGTCGTTCAGCCTATGGCCTGCATGCTTGAGACCCTGGGTTCAGTCTGCAGCATCAAATACAAATAAATAATCCAACCATAGGTGTCTCCCACTTACTGGACCCAGCGGCTTCCTTCTGCACTTAGAACGCAGTGGATCACTCACCCGGGTCTGTAAGGTGGCCACTAATGTGTTCCTCTGAAATTTTATCTGCAAGGTTCTTTATCTTCTGAACGTTCCCTGGCTCATCATGCTTCTACCCCACTGGCCTTCTGTAAGTTTGTGTAACAGTCTACACGAGCTTCCTCCTTAGTGCTTTGGCATATGTGGTTCTGTCTATCCGGAATGATCTCTTTCATCCTTCAGAGCTTCATCCAAGTCTCATCTCCCATGACCACTCTCACTAGGTTATTCTCCATCAATTATTCCCCTTAGGTTGCTACTCTGTTATTCTCCGTCAATTCTTCACAGTGCTTTGAATGCTGTAATTACTCGTTCACTCATTTATTGTCTGTCCCCACCCCTTTAGAATATAAGGTTTGTGAATTAAAACAAAACACTATGTATGTAGACTCAACTTCTAAAAAGTCTTCTGGCCTATGTTCCTTGATAAAGAACTGTAAGATAAAATGAAAAAAAAAATCACAAGGGTGTTAAAAAGAAAATAAATACAGCAAAATCTTTTAAATTTTTAGGAATTCGAGATGTTTTTCTAAGTGTAACATGAAACCTCAAAACTATAAACATAGAGAATGGCAAATTTGACCATGTTAGGATTTCATAATTGAAAGAAGATAGGAAAATGAACAGGAAAAATGTTCACAAATTACGAAAGAAAATTTCTTCACATCGGTATGAATGGATGAATGAATTGATTGAAAAATGAGAAAAAAGAAACAACAATTTTACAAGTAAGTGAACGTTAAAGATTTTTTAAAGTGACACTGAACCTCATTACTGAAGACACTGGGTTTTCTAGGGCAAGATGGCACATACCTGGACCACAAACACTTAGGACGTCAAGACAGGATAATGAGTTCTAGGCCAGCCTGGGCTGCATAGCAAGACCCTATTTCAAAACAGACAAAAAAAAAAAAAAAAAAACCCAAAAAAACAAAAACAAAAAAAAACAAAAACCAAAAACCAACAGACAGATAGACACACACCTCACCAGATTTTCTCCTGACTGTTCAGCAATCACTCTGTCAGTCTGTGTGAAGAAGTCAGATATTCATACATCATCATACACTAACAGTTAACTTTCTTGAATGTATTGCAAATTGGTGTAATGTTTTTTTATTTTTAATTTTTGTTGTTGTAGTTCAGAGATTTAGCCGAGTCCATTGAAATTTAAAATGTGCCTTCCCTTTGACCCAACACTGTTTTGAATTGTTAATTTTAGGAATTCATATTAAAATAATCCTTTCCCTGAGTGCAATATATATCCAGGACTGCAAGTTTGGCATTGTTTTAGTAAGCAAAAGCTGGGAGCATCTGATGATTCAATAATAGCCACACGAGAAATGCAAACATACGATGCATTTAGGAACCTGGGTCCAGATCTATGTGTTTCATTTGGTAGAGACATTTTGGTGACTAATGTGAATGGTATATCTAATAAAATTCTATTAAATGTGAAGATGTGTGTATTGATAAATCACTCGGATATGTCTAGATAGGAATGGGAAAATAAAGCAATGGCTGAAATGCTGAACTATGGATATATTTGGGAAACTGAATTGAGAAAAATATCTTTTTATGGTAGACATTTTGCATCACTCATTATTATTATGTTTGCATTTCTTTAACCATCTTTTTTTTGGGGGGGGGGATCTCTGTGGAAGAAAAATGATTTTTTCCTGAGTGTCACTATTGAGCATGGTGGGGTGTCCCTAGGGGCCATCAGGCAGGGCAGACACTCGGTCAAGAGTTCAGGGGCTCCCTCCCTTTCTCTCACCCAGACACCTGAGCACCACAGGTTTTTGCAAGTGTCAAATGAAATCAGGGCTGGGAGACACCTCTATCAACTTTAAAAACATTTCAAACACAGAAGATTGCCATTTTTCTCAACGTCCCCTTCGGATGTCAGACAGGGTGGCTGGTTACAGAAAGCCCCCCTAGTCCACTTTACCCCAAACAGCTCTGGACTGCAGATCCCCCTCCCTCCCTCTGAGTCTTAGGGAGGGAGTCCGCAGGCCACCGGCTCCATCACTCCTTCCTGCCCTGGCCTCATCACTTCCCGGCAGAGCTTGGCTTGAACTTTCAATGCTGGTCTGATTTCCTCTTGGGGTACCACATGCTGCTGTGCAAACAGAGCACGTGGTCCAGCTAAACAAAGGAACAAGTGTGCTGCAAACCATCCTCCCCCCACTCCCCCTCCGATCGCGCCGGCTGCACCAGGAGAGGGCCAGACCTTGCGTGCGCTGCCATTTGTCACCGCAGCCCGCACACCCCGCCAGACCTCGGGCGCCACAGGGATGTTGGGGGAGCAGGGGCCCGGGCCTCTGCTGCTCCCATTACTGCCCTGGAAATAGCATCGGAGCTCGCACCACCCAGCCCCCCCACTCCCCCCTGCTCCCTCCAAGCTGCTAAAATTTCATTTCACCTCCGACAGGCTTCATGGGGACTCGCTGTGAAAAGATCACTCTCCCGGGACGCGGGCCGTGGGAGGGGGCCATGACTGTATACAGCTGTCAAAACGTCTCCGACAGGAGGCTGAGGCCCAGCTGCTCCAGCCTGCCTGGCACGCAGGAAGCGCGGCGGACCTATCAGTGCAGCGTGGAGCGGTAATTGCATTAGGATTAGTTATCTCCCGCGCCTCGCTCATTAGCCCGGAGGATGGCTCGCATCCAGCGTGAGGGTGGCACCGGGAGAGGGTGTGCGTGGAACAGGTCGTGATAATGAAAGACTGTTCCCCCACCCCCCACCCCCCAGTCCCCTACTCTCTGCCTCCCTCTTCCTGGAAACCTCATTTCCTGACTTTTTCCTGAAAGTCTCATGAAATGTGCAATTTAGAAAGATTACAATGAAGAAAACCGAAAACCCACCACGTAGGTGGGGGTGGGGGTGGGGGTGGGGGTAGGGGGTAGGATGCCGCAAAGGGTGTGGGGCCGGGGTTGCTGGAGTCAAGGCAAGGGAAGAAAGCCCTTGACATTCTCTGATGCCAGACCCAGGGACTGTTTATCTGGAGGGTCTGGTTCAACCTAGGAGCAGACTGAAACAGTGGCGGTGATTTCCAGACGGGACCCACCCTGACTGAGGTAGTCACTCCTGGCTTAGAGACTCCATAGAGGAATCAGCTGCTGGCTGATGGGCTAAGCTAATATTCTTCGTGGCACCTAGCATTGTGTGATATTCAGAAGTTGCTCAAAAATGCACTCGGTGAATGATAATTTTGAAAAAGACAGGTGGGGCTGATGAGATGGCTCAGTTGATAGAGCACTTGCTTTACTGTTGCTCTGAATTCAGACCCCTCCTCATCTAAAAAGGCTGGGGCCTGGTGGCATGCCTGAGATCCCAGCTCTGGGGCTGTGAAGACAAGACGAACCCATGAGCTTGCATGTCAGCCGGTTTTTCACAATCAGTGAACTCCAGGTCCAGTGAGAAACCCTGTCTCAAAAAATACAGTGGAGAGAGATAAAGGAAGACATCTGACATTCACCTCTGGCCCCCATATACACTATGAGCACACACACATCCCACACACAAACACACATACTCACAAAATAAAAAATAAAAGCTAAGAGTCATCATTAACTCAAGGGACACTAAGAACAAAACTCATCTTTTAATTAGACAGATTTGCCACTGTGTGACTATTGCCAGATAAGCTAACTTTTCTAAAGTAATTCTTCTCGTTTGCAGAACAGGGTACCTACATTTCCCAAAGGCTTATTTGCCTGTGTGGAAATCATCCAGCATAGTCCCAGATTCATAGTAGGTGTTCAGTAGATGTTAGTTCCTCTGCTTCTTGTCTGATTCACCCCTGAAGTGGAGTTAAACACACACACACACACACACACACACACACA
>JAMJFZ010001122.1:1637500-1725000 GCA_026225945.1 Cricetomys ansorgei | reverse complement strand
AATGCCCTCAAGATGTCTCTGCACATGAGAAATCACATATGCTCTCCTGGCCCCAGAAGACCACAAAAGGTCTCAACCATTCCTATCTTGTGGTGATGTCATAGATTGGGATGAGAAATAGGGTGAGCTATACTTCTACAACCTTCCAAAATAGCAAGCTAGGACCAAGGTTCAAGCAGTGAGTCCTTTTACATCAAACAGTAGCCAGAGAAGTCTCATGATTGCCTGTCTCATGAGTGCTCTGTGCCATGTTTGTGTAAACACATGGTAATGTTTGCACAATGGCAGAACCACCTTGTGACCCATCTTTGGAACATCCCCCTCCTTAAGTAACACATGACTGTATTTATTTTCCTGCCAGTAGTGACCCCATTTCTACTGCCTGTCAGACACAGCCTCTGTTCTAATGTCTCTCATACCAGTGTAGTTTTGTCTGCTCCTGACTTTGTACAGTTGGTGCTTTTCTGTGTCTGTTCTTGTGTCCGCCTGGTGTTTTTAGGACTCATCCTTGTGGGGTGCATGTTTTAGTGTTTTGTTCCCTTTTTTGTTTGGCTAAACAGTACTACATTATGTGAACATGTCACACTCTGTCCATCCACCTACCTGGTGCTTGACATGAGTTATTTCTAGTTTTATGAATAAGACTGCTATAAATACATTTGTGACAGTCTTTTCTGTTTTCATTACTCTTGACTGAGCAGAATTGTTGAGTCATAGACATGTACAAGCGACAAAACATCTGCCAGCAGGGGCTGGTGTTTCCATTGGAACTGTCTGGCAGAGTGGAGTGTTGTTGGAGGTTCTGCGCGAGTTTTCACTTTCTCCGTAGTCTTTTATTTCCGAACCCAACTCTGAATCCTCATGTTGCCAGCCATTAGTGTCTTTTGTTTTATTAAATATTGAAGGATCTAGGTGACTCGCAAACTTGAAACTGACTCTTCCAGAGTAACTTTTTATCTTCTTATGGGGTGAAATTCAAGAGGTGTGTAGATGTTGCAGAGATCCGACCCTAAGATGAATCAACGATGTTCATTTTACAAATGGAGAAGTTGTGGTCTAGGGTGGCGGTGAGTAAAGCAATGACTTCATTGTAGGTCTATATACACACCGCCATATTGGTCTATACCACCTAGACAAGGTGTTCATTACAGGACAGATGGATAGTCACCTGACTCAGTAGGTCACCAGGTCCCAGGTCTGTATGCCCGCTGTCACTTTTCTGTTTCATCTCATTGCTTGCCTCATGCTTCAGAGGACCAGCATCCTGTTGCTTTAGGGTCACTTTTGGGCTACCACTTCACCACTTCATTGTGGTCTATTCCAGATGTTGGACACTTGGCTAGAGTATACCACACATGGGATATAGAGCACCACTGTTTTGGTTTCCCTGGTTCCCACAACCAGTGGAATCTGGTCCTTCCTGGAGTTAGGTGAGTAACCCCAAAGAAAATTAGTCTAAGTGTTGGGAGAGGAGGGTTGGTAATTCATCGGTGAGACAGAGGATGGCATCAGGCCATTCAAGTTGAAGAAGGCGCATCTGAATTGAAATAATTTTTGTGTGGAATCAGGTGCCAAGGACCACTGCCACTGAATAGGAATTATTGCTTCTTGAAGTTTTTGATGGTCAAAAAGATTATATTTTCAAATTGTTTAAGTACCCCTGAATCTTCAAAGTCTCCCTGGAGGAGAGACTCTTGTGTTTTATTTTCTTCTGGTTTACTACTTATATATACTATTTTACAGGTTTTCTAAAAAGTACAACATTGTACTTTTAAGAATTAAGTTTTTTTTTCTTAAATTTTGAGATGATATAGTTACAAGAAGTGAAATGGTGTCATCCCAGGTACTATTAGTCAGATACCCCAATACGAACCCTAAAAAACCACAGTACAGCATCACCACCCAGCAAAAGACACTGACACAATTAACATGCAATTGGAGACTCTCAGGTTCCTCTTTTGTGGTCACGGTCACTGTGTCCATGTCCACCTAGACTTCCTCCTCAATCTTGGAGACTACGAACTCTTCATTTCTGACACTGATCATTTCACGAATGTTATGTACACAGCAACACGCAGTGTGTATGCTTCCAAAGGGTCTTTCATGCTGTCCTATATAAGTCAATAGTCATTCCTTGTTATTGCCAAGTAGTATTCCATAGTATGGATGTACCCCAGATAACTTAACCCTGGGGTCACTTTCAGTTGTGCGGAATGCTGCTGTTAACATGTGTTCATGTTTGTTTTTCTGAGAATAGTAAGTTTTACTCTCCTGAAAGAGATGCTTAGAAGTATAATTTCTGGGTCATAAAATAGCTGCTACTTTGTTTTGTAAATTTTGTTAAGTTTTATTCATTTGATTTTATGTTTAAGTATATTTCTGCATCTATGTATGTGCACCAGGGGCATGCTTGGTGCCCATGGAGGTCAGAAGATGGTATTAGAAGATCCCCTGAAAGTGGAGTTACATACAAATGGCTGTGAAATGCCACATGGGTACTGGGAAATGAACCTGGGTCCTTTGAAAAAAGCAGCAAGTGAGCCATCTCTCCAGCCCCACAGCTATTACTTTATACTGTTAATCAGCTACCAAACCTTCCTCACAGTGGCTGGACTCTTTTATATTCCCACCATCAAAGTATGAGTGGGGTCGCCTTTCCCCGTCACAGCAGCATTTGGCAAGGTGTACAGTGCTACCTGATTGTAGCTTCCATCTGCATTTCCCCCATGGCTGCATCTTTTCATGTGCTTATTCGCCATCTGTAGGTCCCCTTTGATGAAATGTTTCTTCTCATTGCTTGCACACTTTCTAATTGGATTGTCTGTGTTTGCCTCTTGAGGTTTGAGCGTTCCTAATTTGTGCAGATCCTAACTCCTCATAAGTGTAACTTCAAGATATTCTCTCCTGCTCCGTTACCTGGGTTTCTTATTCTCACAACAGGCTCTTTCTTTTCTTCACAATGTAGAAGCTTATAATGTTGGCAGAGTCCAGTTTATCACCCTTTCCTTTTATGGATTGTGCTTTTGGTGTCAAGTCTAGGATCTCTTTCCCTAGCCTTAGGTCCTGAAGATTTTTCTTCATTAAAAAAGATGCCTTTCTCTCGCCTCCGCTCCCTTCTCCTCTCCTCCCCTCCCTTTCCCTCCCCTCCTCTCCATTCCTCTTCTCCTCCCCTCCTTTCCTTCTTCTTCCCTCCCCCTTCTCTCCCTCCCTTCTCCCAGTCCTGGGAACTAACTCTGTCCTACACACACCAGGCATAGTCTACCACTAAACCACACCCCATCCTTCTGGTTTTATTTTTAATATTTAAGTCTGTGGTCCATTTTGACTCAGTTTACACAATCTTGGTTAAAAGGGTAAAACTTAGGCTGACTTCCCCTTTTCACCCACCCTTCTTCTCTTTCCCCTTGTTTATCTTGCTACTCTTTTCTTCTTCTTCTTCTTCTTCTTCTTCTTCTTCTTCTTCTTCTTCTTCTTCTTCTTCTTCTTCTTCTTCTTCTTCTTCTTCCTCCTCCTGTTTTCTTCCTCTTTCCCCCTACTTCTTCCATCTTTGCTTTTTATTTCCAATTTTTTTTTGAAAAGTCTGCTTTCACCCATTATGTTGTTTTGAAGCCTTTGTCAAACATAAATTAGGTAGGGCTGGAGAAATGGCTCCGCAGTTGAGAGCACTAGCTGCCATTGCAGAGGAGCAAGGTTCCATTCCCAGTGCCCACATGAAGGCTCACAGCCATCTTGGTACCAGGCACTCACGAGGTGCATATACATACGTGCAGGCAAAATATTCATATATATAAAATAAAAATAAATCCTAAAATATCAGTTGGATATGCTTGCGTGGATCATTTTCTTTTCTGGATTCCCTGTTCTATTCCACTAATAAGCCTATTCATTCTGCTGTCAGTATCATATGATCCTCAGCACTTCTGTGCTGTACAAATGTCTTGACATTGGGTATATTGGTTTCCCTTACTTTAGCTTCTCTTTACAAAACCATTTTGCTAATAATATAAAATCTTATCTATCAAAATGTTTGCATTTCCGTATCGTGATAAATTTTAGGATAGTTCTATCTATAGCTACAAAGAATCATTTAAGAATGATGACGTGTGCTGCATCAAACTGATAAATATATCTGGGGAGAAATGACACCCTTACCACGTTACGTCTCCCATATTGTAAAGACAGTATGCACTGCATTCATTTAGGTTTCCTTGGTGTTTCTCATCATAGTTTTGTAGTTCTCAGCATACAAGATCTGTATTAGTTTCTTAGTGCTGGTGGACTCCTGACTCTACTGTGTGCATGTGTACTGTTTGTGTATAGAAGCGCAAACATGTCCACACATGCTTATTTGTATAAATGCTAAAAGTAAAGACTACTTTTTGTTTATCTTGCATTCCGGGATTTTGCTAGCCCCCCTTGTGACTTATAGGATGAATCTTTGGGAGATGAGTTTCTTATAGATGAATGTCGTGCGGCCGTTTTACTTACAGAGTGCACACTGTCAATCTCTGTTTTAAGTTGACATTGTTAGGGGACTTGGCTTGGAAATAATCTTTGACATTTTAAGGACTGCATCTACTTTGGGAAGATATTATGTCGTGAGGTTTTGCCTTTTCTTTTTCTATGCACACTGCCTTCCATCTCTCTCGTTTGTTTTCCATGGATTACACTATTTGAATGTTGGTGTAGAGTCCTCTTTTTATTTAATTGCCGTTTTTAAGATTTATTTTATTTTTATTTATGTGTATGTACATGTGCACATGTACCTGGGTGCAGATGCTTGAGGAGACCAGAAGAGGGTGTGAGACACCCTGATGGAGTGACAGGTTATTGTAAGCCACTGTGTGGGTGCTGGGAACTACACTCTGGTCCTCTGCAAGAGCAACGGGTGCTCTTAGCAGTTAAGCATATTTCTGTCCTTCGAGCGCATCTTTTTTAAAACAGCATTTTACTTGTGGTTGTTGCAGTCATGTTTTTATGCCTTACTGTTGTGGAAGTTTATTTTTAGTTGTGTTTCAAATAATTGTTTTCTGCACTATTGGGTGAGGAGCTGCCTAGGCCTTGGCATTTTGTATCGTCTGTGGGTGTTGGATTTATGTGGGGGGACGTTTGATTGCTTTTGATCTGCACCTGAGTTCAGAACCAATAAAAACACCTCAGCTGAGATGCTTGGGGTTGCACCGTCAAGTCTGCACTGGCCACGATGGTGGTTCCCTCTGCAGAGGTCTGGAAGAGTCTGTGCATATGAAAATGCCTCCTTGCCATCCTAGGTGAGCCTACACAGCAGTGTACTACTACACCTGGCTTTCCGTGGTCTACCACTGACAGAATCATACTACAAGTTCACATGAATTTAAGAAAGCTTACCTCCCTTTACCCTTCCCCGTCCATAAATTGCCTTCAACACTCTTGCACCTACAATTGGAGCCACGTGGACAGTGTTACAGTCCCTGCTTTACCATCAAAGATAATTTAGGAAACGAAGTAAGGTCTCTTTTACTTACTGGACAAGCATGCTTTTGTTTGTTGTGCTTTCTTTTTTTCCTGGTGATCCAAGAGTCACTTCACACCCCCCACCCCCCTGAATCTTTACTTTCTATTTTTTTACAGCTATTATTTTAAGTTGGCTCTACCAGCAAGAAATATGCTTAGTTTTTCCTTGTGAAGGCACATCAATTTTTTCTTTTTCCTTGAAGGATTGTCTTACTGGATATAGGAATTAGATTTGACAAGTGTATTTTTTTTTTCATCCCTTGTAAACTACGCCTCTTCCCTTGGTGCTCCAGTTTTTGAAGGGAATTTGCTGCTATTCAAGTTGTTTCCCCAGATTTCTGTGCCCACTGCCATTGCTTTCAAAGGTTTTGTTCCGTCTTCGGCTTGGGGAAGCTTGACTGTGCTGTCCCCACGTTTGAGCTTCCGTGGCTGGATCTTATTTGATTTCTTTCGGCTTCTTCAATATGTGTTATTTGTGGTCAATGTTGAGAAGTTTCAGCCAATAATTTATTTGGGGACAAATTAAACTCCACCCAAGCTCTCTTCTCCCTCTGGAACACTGATGACATAAATATTACGTATTTTTTTTTATTAGTTCACAAGCCCTAAAAGTTCTGTTTGTGTTTCTTTTGATCTATTTTCTCTGTGTTTAGATTGAATTTCTATTGTCCCTATTTCCCAATTCGGTGACTGTGTCTTTTCTATTCTGTCCTTGAACTTATCCACTAAGTCTTTGTTTTTAATTACTTTCTTAATTTTTAATAATAAATGTCTATTGTGGCAGACTATACAGAGCACAAATCTTACCACATTAGTCATGTTCAAGTGCACAGTTTAGCGGTATTGTGTCTGTACCGATGTGCAGCCAGCATCAGCACCCATCTCTACAACTCTTGGAAATTAAACCTCGTATTCTTCAGAAGATAACTGTTCATTCTCCACGTCTGTCCCTCCTACTTCTTCAAACCCCCATCCTATTTTTCCATCTAGCTGACTACTATAGGCATTTCATATTTGTAGGATTTCACAGTGCTTAGCTTATTTGTTAGTGGCTTACTTCTCTTAGCATGTCATAAATGTTCATCTATTGCAACATGTATTAGTCAATGTACTATCACTATAATAAAATACCTGCTGTAATTAATGGATGAAGAGAAAAGATTTGGTTTGGTTCACGGTTGCAGAAGTTCAGGTCTAGGTTGGGTGGGCACATTTGTTTTAAGCATTTGGATGGTAATGACAGGATGTATGTGGCAGAACAAGCTGCTTTCCTAATGGCTAGGAAAGGGAAGCAAGAGGTAGGGGTCTGGCATTTCATAGTTTCCTTCAAAGCCTGGCTTTGTGTACTTTCCGCAGCTTCCCTTGACAGGCTGGCAGGCATGGATAAATGTTCAAGCTCTTGACTTGGCTTTTCTGGTATCATCTGGTGAGAATACTGGGGTGTCTTATTTATAGGCTGGCACAAACAGGAATCTAGGGGACTGGGGATGTAGGTCAGGAATGAGTACTTGCCTCGTGTGCCTGAGACTGTATGATGTGTGTGTGTGTGTGTGTGAGAGAGAGAGAGAGAGAGAGAGAGAGAGAGAGAGAGAGAGAGAGAGAGAGAGAGGAGAGAGGGAGAGGGAGGGAGAGGGAGAAGAAGAGGGAGAAGGAGAGGGAGAGGGAGAAGAAGAGGGAGAAGGAGAGGGAGAGGGAGAGAATATTCTTTGTGTCCAGCCTTCACTGGTTCACTGGCATGGACAGATAGTACATAGTGTTGCCTGTGTCTTTTGTTGGTACAGAGTAGTTACCATATAAAAGTTGAATGTCCTGCCAGGCTACCCTGCTTCCAGTCCTTTGGATATTTGAGAACCAGAGTCTGTGGGGTCTATTTTTATGCTAGGCTCTGTGACATATCTAGGTTGCTAGTTTCTCCGACTACGAATCTATGATATAAGAAACACAAAGGGAACTTGAGGGAAGTCAGTGAACTTGTCTGCTGTCCTGGGAGCCTCTCCAGCTGGCTCATCTTGTTCAGTCCACCTGTGTCTGCTCAGCATCCAGAGCCTTTAGCCCTGCCCAGTGGGAAGACTAGGGGAGGTAATGCTTATTTTGTAGTTTTGGAAGCACAAGTACATCCACATACTGCATGTGAAGAAAACAAAACCAGTCTTAAATTACAGCCAGAGGAATATGAGTCAATCAGGCGGCACTGTTTCATTCAATCCAGAGGCAGTAAGATGGGTAAAAATCTTGATGAAATGACAGTGCCTGATGGTCAGAACTGGCAGCTATTCTCTACTGAGTACGTGCTATGAGGTTTGTAATGTCCTCAGTTTGTATCCATCCCTGCACCTGCGAGGCCAGTATCACTCCCACTTCTCAGTGACAGATCCTGAGGAACAGTGTGAGAAAACCTGTCCAAAATGTGTTCCATGGCACATGCTTCTAACTCCAGCATTCAGGAGCCTGATGCAGGAGGATTGCAAGTTCAAGTCCAAACCTGGGCTGCTTAGTGACTTTGAGGACAGTCTGAGCTACAGAGAGACCCTGTCAGAAACATGGGGGAAGGGTGATGGGCAGATGGCTCAGTGGGTAAAGTGCTTGCTGTGTGGGCATTAGGGCCTGAGTTTGGATCCCGGGCAGCCATGTGAGCTGGGCTCCGAGGTATGCATTTTGTAACCCTAGCACTGAAGGGCGGGAGCAAGAAGTGGAGACAGGTAGATGCTGGGAACATATTGGCCAGCTAGCCTAACAGAAATGGCTAATTCTAGATTTAGTGAGAAACCTTGTCTAATTAAATAATGTGTGACAGAGGAAGGCACACTTGATGTCAAGCTCTGGTCTGGCATGGGTAAGTACATCTGTATGCACACATTACACACATACACCGACATACTTTATACTACAGAAAGGGAGAGGGGGAGGGGGACGATAAGGAAAGGAAAAGAAAAGGAAAAAAGGAAAAAAAAATCCCCAAGCTATATCGTATTGAATCAGATAGTAAAGATTCCAAGCCCATTCAACTTAACACAGATTCTGTGCTCTCAACCTCTGCGGGAAGTGCTTTCCTGACGTTCGTTTTAGAAGAAGAGAGACTGGAAGAATTTAGGGAGACCCCGTGGAGAACAGGAAATGGACTCTGTAATACAGCAGCCTGTATCATCTGTGCTTCTGCAGAACACGCTCAGGGGCCCCTGGAAGGGAGTAGGTTTTACTCAGACTCCTAATGACATCTCTACAGAGCTTGTATTTTATATTACTTCCTTCAAACCACCTCAAGGTGTAGGTGGAAGCCAGACTTATTACAACAGATGGGGAATCTCAGCCCAGAGAGTCAGGGAGAAGGTCCTGAGTCCATATGGCAGTCGAGGCTGGAAGAGGCCTGGGAAGCAGGTCTTGGGAGGCAGGAGCTTCCCCCCTAGCTCCCTGCACTGCCACAGGCCTGGTCTCTGCTTCATGGCTTTTTTTTTTTTTTTTTTTTTTTAAACCAAACTGAATTCTGCTTTAGCTAGAGCCTGCTGCAGTTAAATCAGGGCCTCTCCTCCGACAGGCTCCTGGCTTGTACCAATATGCAGACTGCATCTGATGGAAACCTTATGTGGAACAACGGGAGGAATGAAAAAAAAAACCGGACCTGAAAACCAGGCCCATCTCAATATCTCCACCCGCTGGATAAACATCTCCAAGACAGATGTGCAGAGAGGCCAAACTCCCTTGGTCAAGTTTTTAACTTAAAGTTTGGAAGTGGCTCGTGTTTTCCACCGAGCAGAAAAACCTTTTCATTCCGCTACAGTGAATGACTCCTTATGGGATGGTAATTTACTTTTAACCTCTCTGTCAGGAACTCATGATTTTGCTTGTTTGCCTGAATGCAGTTATGAGTTAAAAGGAAGGGGCCACTCAAAGTTTTCTTCGTTCCCACCTTTCTTTCTTCCCTTTGGAAAGCCTGTTGTGTTTTGTGTCGGGCTTCTGGAGCCTTTGGAGCCTTGCCTCTTTCTTCAGAGAGAACTTGGCTCTTCCATGGTACCCCCATTCCTCGGCCGAATCTAATCTGACTGTTCTATTTATAATTCTCAAACCAGATGAATCTGGTCTTTGTATTTCTCTCCGAGCCCCAGCGTCCCCTCCCTAGGACTTGAGCCGTTTCACCTCTGCAAGAATCTCTTTAATTTCTCAGTAATTTGCCAGAAAGCCAGCAGCTGAAACCCTATCAGGACCTGGATCATATCAGACCTACTTTAAACTGGCACCCTCCTCCACCCCCAGTCTCCTGGGAGTTGATTTAGGAGCAGGGCTGTGCAGAGAAATTCCCAGCAGCACTTCGGTGACACAAGAAAAGTCTGAGGAGTTCAGCTGGGAGGGGCTAGCCCTGGAGGAGAGAAAGGCTCTAAGACGGGAACCTGGCCCACATCTGCTCCTGCCTCCGTCCCTCCCTGGTTTATATATACATTATATGCTGTTTGTCTTTAAAGTTAGATTAATCAAGGCAGTATGCCAAGAAACCATCACGCCTACATCTCTTGTTTTATAGCAAAGAAAGCAGAGACAGAAAAAAGGAGAACTGACTAATTTAACATCAGGTAGCATTGCGGTTTGATGAGAAATGTCCCCCATGGGCTTCAGTGTTTGAACACTTGGTTCTCTGTTGGCGGGGTTGTTTTGGAAGGTTGTAGAGCCTTTAGGAGGTGGCATTGGGATGGAGGAAATAGGTCCCTCATGGGAATTTGTAGCCAGCCCCACTTGTCCATTCTCTGCTTCCTGATAGTAGGTACAGTATGACCACCACCCTATGCTCCTGCCTTCAAGGAGAAGCCTACTACCAGGCCTTCCCTCTATCATAGCAAAGAGCATCTTGAACTGTAAGTCAAAATAGGTCCTTTCTCCCTTAAGGTGCTCCTGGCTAGACATTTGGTCACAGCAAGGGAGAAAGTGAAAAGCCTGTGTGGAGTTCACACTGTATGTACCCTGGATGTCCTTCCTCAAACTTCCATGAACCTATGGAGGTGTTATTTACTTTGGTTGCATATGTCCTAAACCCACTCTGATCAAACAGTCTTTTTATGTGACTCTTTCGTGGTTTCTCATCCCATTCTCTGCCTCTTATTCCTGTCCTGTTGTCTCTCCTGCACCTAAACTTAGCACTGTCTGTCCTTGGGGGATAGTCAGAGAGTCACTGGAGTATAACTTCTATACTATCTTTACGAGTTTTGTTTTTTTAAAGAAAGGGTCTCATTATAACCCAGGTTGTTGTTAAACTCACCATTCAGTCAAGAATGATCTTAAACTCTTGATCCGCCTGCCTCTAATCCCTGTATGTTGGGATTAGAGGTAGGTGCCACCATGCCCAGTGTTCGAAGTATTGAGGATTGAACTCAGGGCTTCATGCGTGCTAACAAGCACTGGTATAGCTAAACTATAGCCCCAAGCCTGTCTATGACATGACTTGAGGAAGAAGAACTAAGCTTAAGAATCTCAAGTCCAGAGAAGACATTTTGCTGAGTCCATGGTGACAGGAACAGCTATGAACAGACCTCTTCAAGCCACACAGCAAGTTAGTGTCTCAGCTGGGATCACAGCCTGTGATTCTTTCTCTCACTTGAGAAAATTCTCCTCTGTTCATAGCTTAACTGGCTCCATGTAGTTCCCAAATTCAACCTTGGTCTGGAGTGCCTATTTAGACAATTCTTTTTAATTAGCTCTCATCATACCAATCTGATTTCCAACCCTAAACACATCTGTAATGGGAACATGTTCTACTAAACCCTTAAGTTCAACCACATTATAACCTCCTTTGCCACGAACATCCCTGTGAAATTAAATACTAAGGGATCAAAATGTTTATTTTTGACCTCACTAACACATACTGGCCTTTTTTTTTTTTTGGTAGCTAAACAGACTAAGAATCTTTTAAGTTTTTAAGAACCAGGAATTAGTGTGTCACACCAGACATATAAAAGCACATTTATCCTTCCAGGCTACCATACTCCCATTTGAATATGCTCCAGATGCTATATTAAGTTGACACTACTCTGTAGCTCCTCCTGGGACCCAGAGAGGAGCAAATGTGTGAACCATGACTTCCTAAGCTGGTGGCAGACAGCGCTCGTTACTCACTCTTTCCATGAAACGTCTTTTGCTTCTGGCTTTTAAGGTCTTTGGAGTGAAGTGGGAGAGGGTGGCATTTTGAAAACCACAGGATGAAAGGAAATGGAGACTTAGTTGTTTTTCCCATTGACTCCCTTGTCTTACAGTCAAGGGCTTCCTTCTACTAGCTAGGCTATGGACACCTACTTAGAACACAGATTGGGAAAAGTGTTTTTTGGTTTTTGGGGGTTTTTTTGGTTTTGTTTTTTGTTTGGGTTTTTGAGACAGAGTTTCACTGTTATAACTCTGGCTGTCCTGGAGCTCACTCTGTAGACCAGACTGGTCTCGAACTCACAGAGATCTACCCGCCTCTGCCTTCCACGTGCTGGGATCAAAGGCGTGCACCACCATCGCCCGGTGGGAATAGTGTTTTTTGAAGGTTTAGTAAGTGCTAGATGTTGCATCTCATCCTCCGTGGACACGTTCCTCCTTTCTCTCCCACAGCACCTATTTTAATGCCGACCACACGGAAATCAAAATGGTTCAGACAATACTTATGCAAGTACTGGACTCTAAAGTTGTCTACAATTCTGAGTGTTCTGTATGCTTTTCTCTTATGGGGTGTGTGAGAGAATTCTACAGTACGTGTGTACGCCTGTGTGTTTGTGTATACACAGGAATGGGATGGCTGGGTCCCGAACAGTGCACATCTTCATGCCTGCGTGCTTTCCCTAATGGCTGCCCTTATCTATGCTTTCCCCTGAGATGTGAAGAACGCTGTTGCTCCATGTGCCTGCCAACATTGGTGTGATCGAACTTTTTAATGTTTCCCCTGGTTGTTGCAGAATAGATGCTTTATTGTGGTTTTAACTTAAAATTTTCACTCTAATGGGTTTATGGTCCCTTAAATGTTTTTTGTTGACAGTTCAGGTTTTCTTTGTGAATTACTTGCTCGTTATCATTTGCCAAATCACCCTTCGCTCTTTTCAAACTTGAATTTTCTCTTTCTAGTTGAGTCCTGCATATAGTGTATCCATAGGTATCCATCACTAAATTCATTCTAGATTATAATCTTTCTGTAATTATATAAATTCTGAATATCTTCTTGCCACATGTAATGTGACTTTTCACTTTTAAATGGTACCTTTAAAAAAATAGCTTCACCAGCTGGGCCGAGGTGGCTCATGCCTTTAATCACAGCACTGGAGAGGCAGAGGCAAGTGGATCTCTGCGAGTTCCAGGCCAGCCTGGTCTACAGAGTGAGTTCCAGTACAGCTAGGGTTACAACAGAGAAACCCTGTCTTGACAAAACAAACAAACAAAAATAGCTTCACTGACATAGAATTTGCAAACTAAAATTACTCATAATAAATTATAGCTTAGTATATTTATGTGATCGCCAGTATACCAAATTAGATTTTCATCAATCTAACCTTACCCCAGTTCAGTCGATCCCTACCAACGTCTAAGCCTATTACTTTTGTCTTTTCTTAAGACCATACAATGTGCCATTTTTTATTCTACTCTTTCAGTTAGCACAGTGTGTTCCAGCTTTATCCTTGATGCTACACATCAGTGGTCTAATCCTTTGACTGTTGAAATCTATACTACTATAG
The DNA here is from genome assembly GCA_026225945.1 of Cricetomys ansorgei. Lineage (NCBI taxonomy): Eukaryota > Metazoa > Chordata > Mammalia > Rodentia > Nesomyidae > Cricetomys > Cricetomys ansorgei. The sequence goes on along the minus strand of JAMJFZ010001122.1, from coordinate 1,711,825 downwards.
AGCTCCTTGTTCCATATACTGCTTATCCACTTTCTGGATGCAGACTATTTGGGTTGTTTCCAGATTTCATTATTATGAAGAATTTTGCTGTGAACACTTTTTGCATACATTTTGGGATTGATACATTTCAATAATGTACTTTTAGTCAATATATAGAGTAGAACTGCCAGTCTGTATGCTAATCCTAATGCTTACCTCTTTTGAGACAGGGTTTCGATATGTGGCCCTGGCTGAGTTGGAACTCACTGCGTAGACAGGACTAGATTCAAACCATAGCAGTCCTTCTGTTTGTCTTCCAAGTGCTGAGCATGCAGGTTTGTACCGTCATGTGTTCTTAATGCCAATAAAATATGGTAATTGAATGACAGGAATAATGGTACAGAACATTTATAAGCATGAGCTGTGCTTCTGGTATCCGCGACATTATACGCTGTTTGCTGCTTTGTCCTTCTCTGTATTTTGAGTTCATACTTGAGCACAGTCGGGCTTATGATTTGGGTTGAGGAAATAGGTGGGAAAAGTGTATTTATCACCAGATAGGTATGCTCACAGCATGTGTCATTCTTTATACACAGGCCTAGACTGCAGAAGCCCTGGCCAGGCATTTTAATAAGCTGGAAAGCCATGTTTTTATGCATTACACAGCATCGTACATAAGAGCCATGGTAGGAAAGCAGGAAACAGCCCAGCCCATTGATAGGTGACCTTAACCGTGAACTCACATCACTCAGTGGTTACCCTGCTGTTTTTATTGCACAAAACACAGGCGATTAAAAAGGTTAGAAATGTTTTTGGTAAACAATCCTTCTGAAAATTCAGTCTTTTCACCAAAAAAAGTCTTTGTATAAATTTGGTACAGGAAAACCATTTAGATATGGGGATAACTAGCATGCTGACACAAACATGTTCCCACCAGCTTTTGTTGGTTTGGGTTTCAGGGAATGAAGGTAGAGTCAAGCTGATCTGTTGACATCTTTAAGATGCGTGTGATGGCTGCAAACATTTCTTATTTGTCACGAGACCACAAATTGGGTTACCAATCTTTTAAATTGTGTACAAAAAGTCATTACTGTATATGCAAAAATGAAAATTGATGTCAAATATTCAATGCACAAGATCTGATGTTTTTCATACCACTAATTCACAAGAAACATGAATAACAGCAACAAAACAGCACAAAATAAAATTTACCCCCCACAGGAAAACATGAAAATATTATGCTTACTTTTTTTGAGAAACTGTCAAATTGTTTAAATTATTATATGTTTTATGAACATATATATTTTATGAATATATGTAGTTTAAAAGAACAGCCACGTGATTTGAAAGATAGTTTGCTAAAACAGAGGTATGGATGACTAATGAGAACATCAAAAGATACCCAGTATCATCAGTCAATAAGAAAATTTAAAACCACAATACAATAATGATAAATACTCATTAAATGACTATATTAAAATGGTGACCAGGTGATGGTGGCATATTCCTTTAATCCTAGCACTAGGAAGACAGAGGCAGGTGGATGTCTGTGAGTCTGAGGCCAGCCTGGTCTACAGAGTGAGTTCCAGGACAGCCAGAGTTACAACAGAGAAACCCTGTCTCTAAAAAAGCAACAACAACAACAAAAACAAGTGAACAACACCTACTTTTGGTAAGGGTGTGGAGAAACTTAGACCTAAGATGTTTGGTGGCTGATGTATTTGCCTAGACTTCTGGTTTTGGTCCAGCCTGCTGTGGGGCCCCTCTGTCTGTATGGCTTAGCTGCCAGCCAGGGATTTGGGCCAAGGTTGTTCAAGGATTTCACTCTTTTGTGTAGCTGTTTCCTTAAACTGAAACTTTCTACACTGGAGAGAAGAAGAGGGAGGCTTATAAAGCCCTGGAAGTAGCCAAATTTATCAGACCAGTAAACTTAGCAAAGTCAAAACTCACAAAACTTTCCAAGTTTATATAAACTGTAATTGTTGGGTGAGACTCTCTTCAGTTGTATGGGGTGCTCCAGGAACACAACCTCTCTTAAGGCAGACTTCTCAGTGACGAACCTGCCTTTGAGTCATGCGTGGTCTTGTTAGTAACCTGTCATCCATGTCCCTTGAGGTTACCATGAGTTAGTTCTTTACCGTGATGAAATACCTTACAAAGAAAACTTATGAAAGGAAAGGTGTGTTGTGGACCACAGTTCAAGAGTAAAAGTCATCATGGTGAGAAAATCATGGTGGCAGAACCTTGAAGGAAAGCTGGTCACATCGCATCTGCAGTTAAGAAGCGGGGTGGGTTGGGAGTGTGTGTGAGTGACTGGTGCTTAGTTGGCTTCTTCTCTTACGCAGTCTGGGTGCCCAGACCCTGGAACAGTGCTGTTCATATTTATGGTGGGCCTTTTCATCTAGTGAACTTAATCTAGATAATCTCGTATCTAGAGACACTCCAAGAGGCTTGTCTCTTCGGTGATTCTAGATCCCACCAGATTGATAATCAATACTAACCATCACAAACCCCCATAAATTCATTTGTTTTCCAGGCTAGACTTGAGTGAAAGGATTTCCCTTTTTTTTTGTCTGTTGTCAGTGCTGTATCTGGTGAATGATGTTTGTTCACGTCTCCCCAGGAAAAGTCGTACAACACGTTCTGTGTTGATTCACCTGTGTGTGAATTGGGAGACTAGCAGCCAGGTGTCCAGTCTCTGTTGACCTTCTTGGGTCTGCCTTACACATGTCCATTTCCCAGTCAGCAAGGCACATGCAGGAAGTTTATTCCAGTTCTTCTGTGGCCTTTATACTTCCAGGATTTTCCTCATTAAATTTACTCCTGACCCGTCACAAACCTAGGGTTGCTGCCTTGGACTGGCAAGCTGTAATGGCTTCTCTCAATTTAATTCTTAGAGAGTTTGTCACTTTAAGCTGGATTTTGTTCCTCCCTCCCTGCTCTAGCCACTAGGACAGTGGTTTTCAACCTTCCTAATGCTGTGACCCTTTAATACAGTTCCTCATGTTGTGGTGACCTCAAGCATAATGTTATTTTTTGTTGCTATTTCATAACTTCAAATTTGCTACTGTTACGAATCATAATGTAAATATGTGTGTTTTCTGATGGTCTTAGCTATCCCCTTTGACCCCCAAGTTGCAACCCTCAGATTGAAAACTGCTGCACTAGGGTGATTTGAACTGGCTCCTTCTGGCTTTGCAGTTTGCCTAGCACCGGTGAAACTGCAATTTCCACTAACCAAGTTGGGGCCGGGAGAGAGCAGCCTCAGGCAAGAAGACCATACGCCCTATCTTTAGTGTTCAAAGCTCCAACAGACTTTTAAGAATAAATACTTCCCAATTTGTCACTCATCTTTAATTGATTTCCAGAGTCCTGAAATGATGGATTGTGGTGATTTTGTCCTATATTACACTTATTTTTGAAGAGCTCTATTCTTTATCCTGCCACAATGAAAATTCCCCTCCAATTATGTTCTTCTGTACACAGAATTCTTAATCTGTAACACAGCCCGATGTATCACTCAGTTACGTTATGTTGCTGTGGTCTGGATGCTTGTATTCCATCCATATTCACGTTCAAAGGTTCTAGCGCAATGCTATTGTGAGGCACATCCTTTGGGAGGTAGCTGGGTCAGGAGGGCTCCATCCTCATGAATGGAATTGGGTGTCCTAAGAAGATGGCTCGATGAGGGAGTTCACTGTTCTGTGATTCTGTTCCTGCCAGGTGAAGGTACAGCCTTCTCCCCTCTGAGAACAGCATCCAAGGCATCATTCTGGAAGCGGAAGACCTGGACCTTCCCAACTCATGCTGTGATCTTGAACTTCCTAGCCTCCAATATGTTTCAACTTTCAGACTCGTGATGTCAGCCTTGTTGACCACTCAATGAGGGATCCTCAAGATCTATATTATGTAGACGCTGTGAACAAGAGGCATATGCCAATGGCAGAAAGGGAAAGTGAGTGACATTTAGGAACTATTCGGATTTTAGAAGCAAGACTTGAACATACGTGTCACTGCAAACTAAATGTGGTGAGAGGGGATCCTGAACATTCTAAGGTAGAGGTCAATAAAGATCACATTAGGATCTATCTAGATAAGCGTTTGAGATGTTGACATTGGGTGTAGAACTTACTAGGAGCCAATTAGGAGTTTTGATCTAGATATCAAGATGATAAAATCAGAGATATCTGGCAATGTGAGGCTCATTTGCTCATAAGCTTTGTAGGAGGGCGAGAGGATTATCTAAGAAGGGTGCATAGGGAAGGTGGTGAAGGATGTACTTGGAGGATGGAGGACGGACCAGAGGAGGTGGGCAGGATATGAGAGGAAACAGCTCCCAGTTTTCTGAGCAGAGTCACACAATAAGTGGTAACTGATAAAGTCTGGTACCTCATTTAGTTCACACGCTTGAGAGGAGAGTTATTACATCTCTCAAAAAAAAAAATGTTAAGAAGAAACGTTCTTAAAACTTGACTTCCCAATGTCCAGAAAAGTACATCCTATCTCCACACCAAAGAAAACTAGATACATTTGCTTCCCATGCTGGTTAGGGTTTTCAATTTTTTTTTTCCAATTTGACATACTTAGAGTCATCTAGGAAGAGGGAATGCCGATGGAGAAAATGCTTCCATCAAATCAGCCTGTAGGCAAGTCTGTGGGGCATTTTCCTAATTAAGGATTGATGTGAGAGAGCCCAGCCCACTGTGGGTGGTACCAACTCCAGGCAGGTAAACCTGGGCTGCATAAGAAAGCAGTCTGTGCAGGCAAGCCTTGGGGAGCAAGCCAGTAAGCAGCACTCCTCCATGGCCTCTGCATCAGTTCTTGCCTTCTAGGTTTTAACCCTGAGTTCCTTCCCTGACTTCCTTCCATGAAGGAAGGATGTAAGATGAAGCAAACCCCATTTTTCTTAAGTTGTTTTGAGTCATGGTGTTTATCTCCACAGTAGAAAAGTAACTAATAGACTTGCCTGATCTCAAGCCTATCTGTCTTTTCAGTTGTTAGTCTGTTATGAAAAATCATTCAAGTGTGAATTTGAACTCAGCCAAGAAAAAATAAAACAGGGCGTCTACTTCTCACAAGTATCTTGTAGGTCAAGACCCTATTAAAGGGTGGTCCAGCCTCTGTTGTGTTCTTTGACATCAGTGTGTGCTGTTCTACGCCAATCAGTGAATACATAGATAAATGAAATCCCAGAACTAAGAGAGATGTTATAAAATGTCCTCTCGGTTCACGGAAGGGAACACTCAGAACCAGAGAGGTGCAGTGGCTTGACCCAAGTTACCTGGTACAGTAGAGGCAGAGGTAGGACTAGGTGTTCTGACTTAGAGTCTTCACGCTTTACAGCCTTGCATGGATCAGCATAAGTCACTCTTGCCAATGACAGCACTCTCTGTTATTGAGCTGATAATATATACATTTCTTCCATGGCTTTTTTTTTTTGGTTGTTGTTGTTAGTTATGAACCCTTCCTTTACCCAAGTGGTGATTGCAGGTCCCTATAAACACGCCATGATTGCATGTTTATTTATTTCATAGTTACTTCCTGTATGTTTAAAAATCTCTTTGGCTGTATTGAGGGCTGATAAATGGAGACAGTTAAATCAACATGCCATTAGTCTGCAAACAGAAGTGTCAAGGGAGGCGGCAGCAACTAACTTGTTGGTAGGATTCGCTGGATGAGTCCTGCAGTCTGGGTATCCAATGCCTGTGAAGGTTCTTCAGTGAAGCATAATTTGTATTCTTAAAGGTATATATGCTAACATTTGTGAAGTTTATTATATTGATTAAACCGGATGCTCTTTACACATTTTTTATTCAAAAATTATGACTGAGTGCTACTATGTGCCTGGCTGTAGGGCCAGTTACAGTGGGTAAGACACATACACTCTTGCCTTCTGTAGCACATACTTTTGCTCCAGACAATAAACATGTGAATTAATATATTATATATCAGATAGTGACGAAAGCAGTAGAATAGAGAGTGGATAGAGGAGGGAAGGTTTTCTATTTTCCAGTGAAGCCAGGAAGAGCACCTATTGTAGGTCGAGTTCACTGGACATCTGGCTCAGATGGTGACTAGCAGAGCAAGGTTCTTTGCAGAACCCTTCCAGGATCAGGGTGTTTGGTGAGTCTAGAACATTCCAATAGGCAGAAGGAGATGCTGGGCTATTATGTCATCCTAGAAAAGCTAAAGAGAGCTGGGAAGCCTGCAGAAAATCTTGAACAGGGCTGGAGGCCAAGGCTAGTTAGATTCTCTCATTGTCAGTATTGTATTAATCTGTGGGCTGCTGCCCATGTGTGTGTGTGTGTGTGTAGAATCTTGAGCAAAAGAATAGCTGAGGACAATATGGTAGTGGCCCACCTATGAAGTAACAAGGCTTCAGCACTGAGAAGGGGACTTTCTAAGTGTCTACTGGAGCCCCTCTGAGCAGGGTGTGAGATGCGATATGGATGAAGTGATCTCATCTAGTCTTGGGGTCAAGATTTTCATTGCCAGTTTATATCCCTGTTTATCTCCCAGGAGCTCAAAGAGATGAAGTGGCCTTCTCTAAGTGACCTAGCTACCAGGAAGCAGCCTTCAGTGCTTTTTTATTTCTAACATGACCTGGACCTGGATATATCTTGTTCCACTGATGCCTGTACATGTTAGAGTATAAAGGGCATACACTGCTGTAAACATTTTCACAAAAACTTGGCTAGCATAGTATAGCATAATAGTCTTTGTATTTCAGTGTATAGTTTAGGGACAGAAAGAATCTCTTTGTGCCATATTTGCATCTTTGCACAGCTAAGTGATCAAATATATTACTGCAGAGCAGAACTTTAGAACTCAGGACAGTTTTTATTAATTAACTAATTTATTTATTTGAGACAGGGTTTCTCTTGTGTAACTCTGGCTGTCCTGGAACTCACTCTGTAGACCAGGCTGGCTTCAAATTCACAGAGATCCACCTGCCTCTGCCTCCCAAGTGCTGGGTTTAAAGGCCTGCTCCACCACTGCTAGACTTTTTGGTTGCTTGGTTGTTTGTTTGGAGTCAGACAGTTTTTAAATAACGTGCTGACAACATAATAAAAAATGGAACAAGTTTTGTTGTATGTTTCAAAAGTAAAAAAGCTGAGTGCAGCTCAGACATCTGAGTGTAGACCTGCACATTTCAGCCTTCTAATCCCTAGCCCTTCTTTGATTTCAAGTACAAGCAGGGAGTGCCAGCATGCCGTGGGCCTTGCAGTTGACTGCTCATAGCTTGTTCTTCGACTGGCTTTCATTCATCCTCTGACCCATCTGCACCATCATCTGTGTAGGATGGGCTGCACTCAGACAATAATGTCTTATGTTTCGCACTCCTTTGTAGTCTTAAAAGTGTCTTTGTATGATGGCTTCATTCCCTCCTTGCAGATATCTGGGAAGCATGTTTCTGAGTTCCCCTTTCACAGATGAAGGAATCAAAGCCCTGAGACGTTAAATGACCCAGGTGTAGCTGTTGAACTTGAGTCTCTTGGTACAAGATGGCATCATCTGTCCGTGGCTTCTCCATTCCCAGAGCCCGAGGTAGGTTTCTTGAGATGTGTGTGTGTGTGTGTGTGTGTGTGTGGGGGGGGAGGTCAGGAAACTTTGAGAGTAAAGAAGTCACAGACACAAGGAAGAGAGAGCAGGTGACTGCTTTTAACTACCAGCGCAAGGCACTTCACTTCCCTAGACCCTGGTTTCCTTGTTGAAGTGACAGAACAGAAGCTGTTTGCTTTCTGGAACTTTCATCTGATTTAAGGAATCACCAGAAACAAAGACAAAAAGTCTAAATAAAAGCAAGGAGATAGCAGCGGATGGCCGTGGATCATCATGTTCTCCTAGGCCTGTGACCATCACAAGGGCGATATGGCGCTCTCTTCCTTTGCATCATCACCAGTATCTGGACCACCTTCATTCTGAACACTTCACTGCTCAGGTAGTCATTGAGTTGCCTGCTACCAGCATCACTGTTTCACACATAATGGCGAACAGACTGAAGAGATCAAATTAAATCCATTTCCACGTTAGGGTGGGAAATCTGTTTGGAACAATCAGGAGGGTTTGGAGCATCAAGCATGGCTTTTCAATTGCCGTCAAATGGTAAATTGCTTAATGTCAATTGGCATTAAGTGGACCGATTTGTACCCAATTAATACACTGGGGTTGGGAGGGAAGAACACAATTTCATTTAGCTAGATTGTTCTTCACTGGCTCCTTCCTGCATGGAGCTCCCAGTGCCTATTCTTTGCCTGCATACTGAGCTGCATCCCCCTTGTTGGGAAAGACAGGCTTGCAGCTACTTAGTTTACCTTTGTCCATGCTTCAGAGCCCTACTTAGGGAGTGGCAGCTGCAGATCTCTGATGAAACACATTACTAGTGTTGAGTTAATGCAGCATTCAGATGCATCTCATTTCTAACCAGAGCCGGGCTTTAGCCCCAGACAAAGCTGGCATGTTAGCTGAATTGGTGCGCGCACACACACGCACACACACACACACACACACATCACATAGGGGCAGTAGTATTGGGTGACAAGTCAGAAGGGTAGATATCTCAGGGACTCTGCATAGTAATGATAATTAAACACAGAGGAAATGCAGGTCCCCAGTCCCAGCCGGCTTAAAGGTGACACACAGTAACCAAGCTAAACCTGTGTAGGGGAGAGCACCCAAATGGAAGGATGCCTCCTGAGTCTCCACTGGGCCATGAGAGCTGGAGGAAGAAAGGCAGCAGCCTTGTTTTTACTTAGACTTTATTCTCCCTCTGGTTGGTAATTTACATTTATATAAACCCAAGCTCTAGGTTCTAAATGGCTTTGCGGGTATGTGTGGATGGAGTACCACTGTGTATAAGCAGCAGGCTCTGTGTGCATAAACAAAAGCTGGTCATCTATATTTAAGTGGCAGCGTGTGGCTCAGTTTTAACTTGGTCCCATGAAGTCATATTGTACTTGAATGAATTTCCCTCAGGCTTCTCAGGGTGGCAGCGTCTTTCTTCTGACTCTGTTTTGATGCAAGATGGCTCCTCATTGTCCTTCCTCAGGTGGAATGTGACTCACACAAACACAGGTGATGATTCTCTCCATCTAAATCTAAGCTGTGCATCCCACCTCTCCCCAGGTAAGGGGAGAATGAACATAGGGAACTTTATGTAAATTGTCAAGTATTATCAGGGTGCTGGAATCTCCCATCTCTGTAGAGAGAGTTAGCTTTACTCAGGAAGAAGGATTTGCCATCCGGGAGCAGAAGGTCTGGGATGACAATAGGTGATCCAAGTTAGGGGTGGTGAATCTTAGACACGCCAGTGCCACTTTCAAATCTAAATTGGAGGTACCCCGGTTCTGCTTGCTCAAGGCAGTTAAGTGGAGGGAGGGACATCTGTCTGGGTGTCTGTCATCAATGACTGACTGTCAGGGTCCATTCAACTTTTCTGGCTGTCTAGACTGAGGCCCCTGCCTCTCTCGCACTAGAAAACAAATATGCAAATAGATGGAGGGTCTTAAATAATGTTGGGATGAGGACTGAAAATGATGGTATATAAAGAAGAGCCTTGGTACCTCCAAGAGGCCGTGTACATGTATGTAAATACCATGAAGAATCATGCTGGAGCTTGATTGTCTTTGAAGTATAGTTCTCAGCATGGCCTTGAACTTGCTGTTACTGAGGTCTAGCTACTGAGTGTAAGATACTCTCTCTACAAATGCTGAAGGATCCTCCCAAGTGAAATGTAAACTATTGCTTCTCATAGTTTCCCTTGAACCTTCAGTATTGGTACTGGGCTGTGTCTTACTCCATAGCTCCCCCATCATGGTCCTATTGGCGTTTTAGCAGGGAAAAATCTCTCTGAATGGATAATTGTTTTTGTATTATAAAAGGGTTAGCATCATGCCTGATCTCTCCCCAAAAGAGACAGATAGCATCTTCCCTTTCTAATGGTAGTAAACAACAAACTCCATTTTGACATTTTTGCTAAATGTCCCTGTTGGGGAGGGGATAGATGATGCTTTGTTGAAAACCATTTCCTTAGAATGTGAGCTCCAGGAGAGCAGATTCTATTTCGTTTAAAGTTGAAACATTGTGCCAATTTACTTTCATATCCAGCTCTCATAGGCACACAATAAAAAGCATCTGGGTGAAGCTGAACTCAACAGCAAAGTTTCTCTTCAGTCTGAGAGCTGCCTCCTGTTCACCATCGCGTCCCAGTTAAAGAGACCCAGTGGCAAAGTAGACAAAGTGTGTCATGGCTGGGAAGCAGGCTTGGCCTCAAAGGGGAAATTAGTGTTGACAGAGAATATGTTATGTCAGTGTCATCTGGTGCCAATTTTAAAGGGCCAGTTCAAGCTCTTCCAGATTGCTGTAGAGCCCAAAGATTATAGGATGGAGGGATCATAGTCCAAATGTTTTGGGATGGGGAGAGGGGGGTGTGTGCATGCATTTGCATCTTTTTTTCTCTCTCTCCCTCCCTCTTTCTAGATCCCTTTCCTTTACCTCCATCCTTAGCTGGAGACTGTTCACAACATAATTCTCCCTTAACTTTAGGGTTTTGACATTCTCACATCTCAGGCTTCCTATAGGTTTTCTTTGTGCATATGAGTGTACTTGTATGTGTGTAAATACATGTTATTATGCGTGTGTGTACATGTTCATATACACATTTGTGAAGGCTTGTGTGTATACGTGGAGGCCAGAGGACAATTACACGTGTTGTTCTTCAGGAGCCATTCATTGTGTGTTTGGAGACAGAGTCTTTCACTGAGACCTGGGGTTTGTCAATTAGGCTAGGTTGGTTGGCCAGAGTTTCCCCAGAATCTTCCCATCTCCACTGGGATTACAAGCATGTATCACCATGGCCTGCTTTGTACGTGAGGGCTAGGTACTGAACACAAGTCTTGTACAACAAGCACTTTACCAATCAAGTTGTCTTTCTAGCCCCTTCTTATAGGTTTTATAATTTCTGGGAGTTGTCATTTTATCGGTTACCACACAATCTATTGTGCCCGTGGACTCGGACAAGAAGGCAGGGAGTGCGTTGGTAGTGTTTGGTTGTGTGTTGGGGATGTTTATTTTTAGTTATGTTTGAAACTGGCTTTGTGCACTGTTGGAAAAAGGGATGCATAGGCCTTGGCATTTTGTATTGTCTGCAGGTGTTGGATTTTTGTGGGAGTTGTTTGATTGCTTATGGTCTGTACCAAAGGAGTTCTGAGCAAAAAATACCTGAGCAGACACGTTTAGGTTCCACTATGGAGTCTGGCACTGGCCAGATTGGTGGTTCTCTCTGCTTAGATCTGGCAGAGTTTACACCTCTAAAATATGTCTCCATGTCTCTGTGCTGAGCTGTCACAGCAGCTTGCTACTACAGGGGTGCCTATGGGTGATGAGACATTTCCAGGGAAGCCAGATCTGGGATGCCAGTGGACAGGCGACATAGCAGTTCCCACACATTCTAGACCAGGGGGACATCAGTCCAGTATGGCCAGCTGCCCTTTGGAGCTCCTTCCTGCCCTGTAAGTAAAGCTGTGTTCCCAGAAGGCAGGAGTTCTCCCCAGATGATTCTTCAGCAAAATCATAAAACTGCCCTTTCAGGCCCTTGTGGCTTGCGCTGTACTCCTTCACAGCAAAACGCCTCGAAAGGGTCATTAATATTATTAGTTGTTCCAATTCCCTCTGTCTCATTTTCCTTGAATCCACCATAGTCTGAATCTTATCCCCTTCAGTTGGCAGAAAATTGCTCTTGTCAAGGTTACTGTGACCTGCCAGTTGTTAAGAAGGCATGGTCAATTTGCATGCCTATCTCAGTCTGTCACCATTTAGCTCAGGTGATCATCTGTCTTCTTTAAAATGCATTCTGCCTTTGACTCTCAGGACATTATAGGTTCAAGGTTCACCCTCCTCCATCCGAAGACCACTTCTCTGTGACTGTCACTATCCCTGCCTCATCTTCTCCCATCACTCCAAGACTCCATTCTCCAAAATGATCTTTCTTCATTGTTCTTCACTCTCTTTCCCTCTAAACACCAGTCTCTTGGCTTTAAAGTTTTTTATTTTTTGGCAATTCGTGTATCTATTATCTAGTCTACACACCTTTCCTGAGCTCCAGTCTACTAGGTCTGGTTGCTCTTTCAACAACTGCATTTGTGTGACTAAAAGGATCCCAAATTTAAGGTTTCCAACACGTAGCTCCTGATCTCCCTCTCCCCAAACCTACTCCCGAATTCTAGTCCATCTCAGTAAATGGCTTCTTTTATCTCCATTGTCCGAGCTGAGCACCTTGGCGTCCTTTCTCACAGACTCTATATCCAATCCTGCAGCAAAGCCCGTGGATTTCCCATGGTCCAGTTCCTTCTTATCTGCTTCACGTATCTCATTCACTTGTCACCTGGGTTCCTAACACCAGCGTTCTGGACTGATGAGGAATCTCTTAAATAGCTTCTATGCTGCATCCTTGCCCACAACCCCGCCCACCTCCTAGACTATTTCCAACATGGCAGCCAGGGCGATGCTCTTCACACAGAGGCCAGGTCCGAGCACAGTTCTGCTTCCCATCTTCCAAAGGAACCCATCTTACATTAACTGCGGTCTATAGTTCCTACATCTGGGCCACTGCTGCTGTGCTGACCTCCTCTTTTTCCACTGATCCTCCCAGTCCTGCTCGCTCCTCTCCTGTATCAGCTTGCTCTTCTTGCCTCAAACATGACAGTCTTTTGTTGAAAGGGCTTCTACCTGTCTAACTCCTTCAAGGCCACCAGCAGTCACCTCCTCCAGATAATTAATCCCTGTCCACCTGTTGCAGGCACTAACCTCCTCACCACATTTTCAGTCCCTAATTTGATTTCTTTGTAATGCTGAATTTCCCAGTTTTATATTTTTCCTGTTTCCTCTTCTGTAGCATAATCCCCATGAGTTTGGGAAACTAGCCTTTCTCCCTCCATGTCCCTAAATCTTCAACAGCTCCTTGCGTAGTTGGTGCTCAGTAACCCAACCCTTTTAACAAAGTGGCCTCTGTCCACAAATTCCTGAACGTTATGGGATAGTTAGGACAGCGGCCCTTCTTCTTTGAACTGTGGGGGTCCCTAGTAAATAAAAAGATAGAAAAAGCAGCTTAGGAGCCAAACTTTAGTCAGGCTTCTAAGAGCACCAAAATTGTGTAGGCCCAAGCCAGGAGCACCGTGACCCAGAACAGTTCCCAGAGTTAAAGAAAAACAATTTCTGTAAGAAAAACACTTTCTAAGACAAATAAGACGGCCTTGGGCTAAAAGAGTTTCCCCACGTAGACAGCGCATGGCCTCGGGTTAAGAATCTTCCCCCCACCCACATTGACTGAGACCCTAAAGTTTACATTTTCTAGGAGCCCACAACCTTGCTATATGCCAGCACCAATCAGTTTAAAGGTTAACTGGCCCCTACCTGTCAAAATGGGAAAACAATTTGGGAACCAATTAACTTGTACCAATTCGGTTTGTGCCCAACAACTGTATAAAAAGCTTCACCATTTGCTCCTCGTGGCCGCTTCTATCCTGCGTGTTAGAGCGGTCCCAGTATACTGGAATAAATCCTCTTGCTATTTGCATCGATTTCCCGACTGTGAGTCTCTGTGGGGGTGCGGTGTTCTGGTGTGGCCCCCCTTGGGGTTCAACAGAACTAAACGTCTAAACTTAAAAACGGGGCTGTGTATGCTACTGTTTTTCTTTACAGTGTAAAATCTGACTTCTCAGTCAACAATGAAGGACATGGGCTCAGTGGGCTGGGTGCTTGCTGCTTAAGCATGAGGATCCAAGTTTGGGCTTCCAGCTCTCACGTAAGAGCCAGGCATTGCCAGGGCTGTCCACAGTTTCAGAGTTGGGTGATACAGAAAGATGGTGTGGGCTTGCAGGCTGACAAGCTTTGGGTTCAATGAAGAGATTCTGTTTCAAAACAAAACAAAACAAAACAGAAAACCCCCCAAAACCAACAACCAAACAAGCAAAAAGAATAGCGTGGAGAACAAGAGGAAGATAACTTGACACAAACCTCTGGCCTACACACACACACACACACACACACACACACACACACATACATACATACACGGGGGTGGGGCGAGAGAGTTAGGAGTTAGGATTAGTTAACATTTCCAATTACAGTTTTCTATTAATTTGTTAGTGTGCCAAGGTGTCTTTTTTTGTGTTCAGTTTGGTTCAGTAAATATTGATTGTCTACCACCATAAGCCAAGTTCTGTCCTGGGAGAGAGAAATACGAATTGCTGAGATTGGATCCTACTCTTAGATCCTTATGGACGTTTATGGATGAGGATAGACTATAATCTAGGCTTTCAAGACATAAATATATTAGTAAGTGGAAAAACGTTTCTATTCCTGTCAAGAAAGTTAGGCTAAGTGAGAATACTAACATCTTCAGGGATGCTATGTGTCAACTTTCCTCTAAAGCAATGCTCTAGGACCAAAGCTGCCCATGTGGTCCATAGGGCATAGCAGCCAAGCCCAAGGGGCTGGAGGTAAAGAACACTGGGGATGATGAAATGGGAGTAACCATCTCTTTGTACTGGGGGACTATTGGGTCATGAAAGAGATGTCAGCTGAGACTGGCAGGTGGTTATTGAGGGCCATGAGACCAGGGAAGCTTCCTGAACAAAGGTGGGAGGAAGAAGGTTCCAAAGCTCTTTCCAGAAACGGAACAAATTCAAGCTCTGGGCAGGCATGGAGCGGAAGCAGGGCAGAGATTAGGAACAGAGATTGTGAGGAAAGCTGAACCATGTCAGTGATACCGTTACTGTCATTGTTTGGTTTTCAGCAAGATCGACAACAGGAGCTTTTTGTTTCTGTAACAGATAACAGAATCACCCAAGCCTTACTCACTAGGCAAAGCCTGTGTAAATAGACTGGGAATCCTCAAAGAAAATTTATCTATAGGTATATAGCAGCTTTTTGGTATATTTCCATATTTCTTCAATCTTTGATGATTGATAATAGGGGCACCATCTATAAGACTTTCTATTAGTCACCTTCCAGTACAAACCGATTGGTCTTTCCTGATGGAGAGCAAGCGGAGTTTACTGTAAAAGCCTTTTCATGATCATGATGGAATGTCCTCCATCCTCTTACTTTTCCCATAAAGCCCATCTGCTGACCTCCAGCATTTGATAAAAGCCTTCTCTCATTAGCTCCAGCAGCTGAAGCTATGTCTGAGCAGATTCCAGTAAGAATGGCGACAAACTTAATAGCAACAGCCCATTTTTCCAAACAGCATGGGCAACACATCCTTAAAGGAATTCAGCATTCTTGTCTTTGAATGGAGCGTATGTACCTGGAAAATAAGACTCCGTGACAGGAATTCAGGGACTGGTCTCTTGAACATCTTCCATGACATTTCCCTCTAGCCACAGCCCGTTTTAGTAGAGTTTTATCACAACATGGGACCCAAAACTCTGAGGTCACTGAAGGAGGCACGGAATTAAAGGATCTGAGAGTTGGGAGATACTAGTGACTATTTATTTCAATTGTCCTGGTTTGTAAATGAAGGGACTGAGGTCAGAAGAGGTTGCAGCTCCACATAAGTCCACTAGGGTAGAGCTTGAACTTGGATGTGGGACTGCAGCTCTTTCCACAGGGGAAGACAGTCCTGTCTCTGAGTCCTTCTGCTTGAGTGTTTCCTCACTGGCTAGGCATTGGTTCTCCTGTTCTCTCAGGGCCTCTGCCCCTCCTGTGTTCTACTTTGATTACAAAGCTTTATTGCTTTATTGTAGCAGGCCTGTTCACTAGGGAGGAGCTTCAATGCCAGCCTGGGATCAGACTACAGGGAGCTTTGTAGATTAGAGGTAGTGTCTGTGTGTATCCTGGGTGGTGGTATCAGTCCGGGCACTTGGCAGGAGACTTGTTTCATCCCTCCTCTATTGCAGACTGTGCTCTATGAAAGGAATTCATGCAGTTAGGGAAGAGGGTGGGCGTTTGGTAGAGGGATGTTGCAAGTGACCACATTAGCCAGTAGAGAATTAAAACAAACATGGGAGGCATTGGGGAGCAAATGGACAGACAGAAGGAGGGCCGATGACAAGAGAAGAGAACATTTAAAGGCAGAATCCTAGTTCCTGCTTACGTGCAAATGCTGAGTCCAGAATGCCACATTCAAGTGCAGTCTATGTAAGTGAGTTCACCAACCGATTGAAAAGAGGGAGAGAAAGAGGAGGACCCGGGTCCAATGGGAGTGGTCCCAGAGACTACTGCCATCCCTTCCTTGCTGACAGTATTTGGAGATGAGCGTGGTTTCCATTTGTATGGTTGCTGGTGGAAGGAAGCATTAGCCTGGAGAATGTATAGTCAAGAAGATCCCACTGCAAAACCAGACAGATGAAGTCTCATCTCCCTCTCTCCACAAGTGGGGCTTAGCAAACTATCTGGGGACTCAGCTCATTGCTGCTTTTCCATTTTCCTGTAGAAATTTCTCAACCAAGGCAGAGCCTCACCTCAGGACAGCTCAGATGATCCTTTGCCTCCCAAGGGCTTTAGCTGCTTCTGCAAGCAAAGGCATAACTAGCAGTTAAGTCTTCCCCCCTTCCATGGAGCTTTGGAGGGAGCATGAGAGCAGGTAGTTGTGGCTATAAGCCATGGTGCTGCAGTGGTGGCAGCCTCTGCTCTAGCTTTACCTTGCTTCCCAAGGAAGCCCCAGGGAACCTGGACAAGTTGGGGCTGGGGCCCAGACACTGGGGTGGGGTGGGGACGGCACCCAGCAGATTTCCTGGCACTATGCCAGGCCAGAGCTGCCTGCTGTGTGCAGGAAATATTCAACATTATTAGTCTTAAAGACAGAGCCTGGAAAGGCTCCAAGACTATACTTAATACATCTGCTGGGAGTTACACAGAGGGAAACTTGGCAGTGGGGGTGGGCTGGGGAGGTTGTCTATGAAAATAACCCTTGCAGAACCAGCAGAGCACACAGCAGCCACAGGGTACAGGTAATAATTGAACGCAAAAGTTCTCTCTTCCCTCCAGCTGTACACACACAATCCAAAGCTCATTTATAACATCAGATCTGCGTTTCTGCTTTATGATCCCAGGAGGTAGGCGGAGAATGTTATTTTAGTTGCTAGAATATGCATCAATGTGTTTCCTTTAGCACATAACCAAGCAGAGGGATGGATGGATACACTTCCATCTCACAGAGGAGGAAGCTGACTCAACATAGTTGAGTTCATGTCTTGCATGTCCAAGGCTCTGAGTTCAAGCCTCCCCAACCCCAAAGAGAAAAAATAGTCAAGTTCAAACACTGATACCCAAGTAAGCATTTTTACTATACACTACTGTAACCATTGCAGTGGACGATGGGAAGAAGACACAGCCCCCCTCCCTGCCTCTTAAGGAACTCTCATGGAGGGGGTGAGATGGCTGGAAACTAATGACTGATAGGTACTTTTGCCATCTGATATGTACTCTGAGGCAATTGCAAAGAACAGGAAGACAGAAAAGAGACTGATTTCAAGTGATAACTCTCCAGGGAACCTTGCCCAATGGAGAAAGAAACAGAATGCAAGCCTTCTTCTCTCTTTACCTTTTCCCCAACCAGAAACGGGAGATAAATCTCCCTTCTGTGTCTCTGTCTCCCACTGCCATGCTTGGCTTGTTGCTGACTCATTCCTGAAGCTCTACTCCCATTAGGGGTTTGTCTTCAACTGGTGGCTATGTGAGCTGTTTAAGTTAAAATATGGTGGGAAAGACGTGTGTGGGGGAGGTAGGGATAATGGGTAATGTCCATGATGGGGTGCATGGAATATGTAGACGAAATGTATGAAGACTCCAGACTCTCTCAGGGTTTGTGTAGAGTAAGAAGGTGACTGAGGAAAGAGGAAAGAACGGAAGAAAGAAGTTTGACTGTGGATGTCACAAAGAGGCTGGCTTGCACAGCCTAGTTCCCTTTCTTTGAATACATTCCTACATCAAAATAAATATACCATACACATATTTATGCCAGCATATATGTGCATATAGTTGTACACATACACACACATCAGTATAGAATCTGTCACCTGCTCTTCTTACAGTAAACAATTTCATGACCATATTTGTCTCATTCTTACGAGCAAATGATGCCATAATTGAGGGACAGTAATAAATGAATACAGGATAAATGACAAGGGATTTTGATGATCTGTGTTTTTCTTCATAATATTTGATTTATTTTTGTTTTATGTACATTGGTGTTTTGCCTGCATGTATGTCTGTATGAGGGTGTTGGATCCCCCGGATCAGGAGTTACAGACAGTTGTGAGTGTCCATGTGGGTGCTAGGAATTGAAGCCTGGTCCTCTGGAAGAGCAGCCAGTGCTCTTAACCACTGAACCATCTCTCAAGCCCTGATCTGTGTTCTTGTAGAAGAATAGCTTATAACGTAGTCATTCTGTGCTGTGTGTTTGCATGGTTGATAAGGTAGATATGAACACTTGTATCTATAAACACTGTCGATATTGCCATGGTTTGGGCATGGCTTGAGTGCTTCCCATAAATTACCACGACAGAAGGGAAAGGTAGTGGGAACTTTAAAAGGTAGGGCTTGGAGGGAGGTGATTCAGTTGTTGCCCTCAGAGTGATTAATGCTGGTTCCCCAGAGAAAGTAAGTTCCTAGAGAATGAGTTGTTACATAACGAACAATGTCATCCCCTCCCTGCACCCTGGCTTCTCATCTCTCCTCGGGAATTTACCAGTCTCTCACACCCCAGAGGGATAGAAACACTGGATGGTGATGATGGGCACGTTTTCTTACTCATCTTTTCACCTCCAGATTTTCTCAAAGAATGAATGAAGCATCCTCTTATACATGTGGATCCAGTGTGGGTCCTCCTTGTACAAAGGAAAAACTCAGTAACTATTGAGTGACATACCCGTGCACACAGAAGTGCACAGCAGCTGGGTTGCAGCCCTTGGTTTGCTGTTGTTTGTTTAAATAGCTCAAAGCCTGAAAACTCATCTATATACTTTTTCTATGAGTCTGAGGGAAGAAAATGAATGAGAATGTGAAAACCTTGAGGCATCAGAGGAAGGCAGTACAAAGTCTGGGTGTTCACTGGAGGAGTCAAAATGGAGCCCAAGGCTTAGATGTCAGCCCCACCTTCTCCTCCTGCACACTACAAACATGCTTCCCTCAGCCTGGTCTTTCTCTTCACATCAGAACTGGCCTGATTATTAATGTATTCTGGGGCTTCTATGTAAATTCACATTCCAGAAATCTCAAAGCTTTTCTTCTGTTTCAGAACAAAAAGTTGAACAAGATATATGCTACTCTTTTCTTTCTAAAACAAAAACAAACAAACAAAAAAAGCAAATTTTTTTTTATCGACCCACCTCTTTTAACAGTGGGTTTCTCTTAATGTAGTCATGCAAACACACACACACACATTCTCTCTCTCTCTCTCTCCTTGTAACTCTCCACACCTTTAAGTTCAGAGAGCCTGTTTCCTCTCCTCCAGCCTCTTCCCTTCCCACAGATTCATCTGGTCTCTGCCGTTCACAAACCACCACTCTCTCCAGACCTGTGTATTTCCGGCCTGCTGTGGCTAGGATTTAATGTGGAAATCAGATTTTGCAGTGCGTCCTCACACTGTGTCCCTCCACCGCCCACTCTGCCTTCTTCACTTTTATCTTTCCATCCTCACCTTCATGGTACATGGGCCTATTAAATGGGGTCTGGTGCAATTTCTGGCACTCAATAAATCTAAATTTTCAAGCTTGGGAAGCTGGCTTACCCACTGGCACCCAGATAAATGAGTCCTCAGTGAGAAACCTACACTGTTCATTACTCTCTGCTGAAACCCCAACAGAGGGCCCAGAAAGTTAAAATCCCTCTTTGCTGTTCACTTTTGGGAAAAGAACATGTGCCCACCCTCAACATAGAGAGTTATGCTTTCATCTCTGTGTTCTCTTCTCTCTATACAGGTGCTCAGTGAGGCAGCAGCACCCCAGCTAGCACCTAGCTGCTTCAGTCTCTCCTCCATCTTGTTGCCGAGTGAGACTTAACACTCAGCACATAAGTCCTCATTGTATAAGCAAAGAACTGCCTGCATGTTCTAAACCGGAAATGGCCATGGAGGCCACCATATCCCCCACCCCCTAGCCCCTGCAGGGAATGATGCTTCAACAACCTAGCAAACTGTTGGGAAGGAGGAAACAGGAGCCAGGGCTGCAGGGAGAGCAGAGTTAGAGTCTGTGTTTTCATAAACCTGAGGCCATGATCTGCTTTCAAGAGGCTGGGGATATTTGTATTTACTTACTTGCTATTTTTCCTTGAGAAATTACCACTTTTACTTTGCCAGCTTCCTGCTACTGAACAATGAAAATCAATGACAACAAATCTTTTAAACCACTCTCAGCACTGCAGTGGTCTGGGGACTGCTCTTCCTCTGGCCCCTTGCTTGTCTACTGCTGAAAATCCAGTTAAGAAATGAAGACAAATATCTTTCAAGTGAAGTGCTTGGTTTGAGTTTCTGTGGAATAAAGGTAGCAATTAACAGGACAGTGTGCTGGTTAGCTGTATGAGCCAGTGTGGCTAGCCTATTGTACCCTGTTAGTCAAGCACTGATCCAGAGGGTGTTTGTGATGATATTGTGTAAAGGCACAGCTATATTTGCGACATATCTGATTTGCAATAGATCACCGTTGGTTGTGTCGGTGGGTGTGGTGGTGGTTTGAATGAGAAATGTCCATCATAGACTTGGACAGTTTAAATATTTGGTCCCCAGTTGATGCTGCAGTTTTGGGAGGTTTAAGGCGTGTGTTCTTGCTGGAGGAAGTATATCATTAGGGGTGGGCTTTGAGGTAGGAAGTCTCATGAGCTTGCGACCAGCCTGGGCTACATAATGAGACCCTGCCTCGTGAACACTCATGCCAAACACTAACAGCAGTACCATTTCAAGAGGGAAAATTAAGGTTACTCCAAGAAGAAAAAAATCTTCCTCAAGAGTAAAGAATCCCTGCCTCCGTTTCTAACCTTCTGGTCTACCCTGCAAAGCTCACGCTGGCCTGCTCCACAATTGTGTGGGCCAATTCCATCTCATTATGTCAGTCACTCTGCTTCTATCTCTGTGTATTCTAGCTTTCTTTGTGTTCCTGTGATTAAACGACATAACCAACAGCAACATGGGGAGGAAAGGGTTTATTTGGCTTACAAGTAACAGTCCATAACTGAGGGAAGCCAGAGCAGGAACTCAACAAGGAACCTGGAGGCAGAAATTGGTGCAGAGACTGTGTAGGAACACACTTACTGACTTGCAAAGCTACCTTTCTTTCATGTTCCACCTGTTTCATGATGACATCATCTACACTGGACCGGGCCCTCCCATAATAATTAGTAATGAGGAAATGCTCCATAGACATACCCAAAGGCTAATATGAAGGACACAATTTCTTAGGTGAAGTTCCTTCCTCCTGGATAAGTTGAATGTGTTGACAGCTGAAGCTAAGGATGACCCTATCTATCTATCTATCTATCTATCTATCTATCTATCTATCTACACCTCTATCTATCATCTATCTATCTATCTATCTATCTACACCTCTATCTATCATCTATCTATCTATCTACACCTCTATCTATCTATCTATCTATCTATCTATCTATCTATCTATCATCTCTGTCTCTCTTTCTCTGTCTCTCTCTCTCTTTCTATCTATCAATCTCTTGGTGTGAATGCACCTAGGACCAGGCACATGTAGTCTGAACTCCCTTTCTCATTAGCTGGTGGACCCACTGAGGGAGAGTCTAAGCTTCAAAATTGTGAAACACTTGAGGCCTTTGGCATTGGCTACATCTTCACATAAGCTTTGAAAATGTGAAGAAATCACAAGAATTGTTTGAGTTTCAGTGTCTTTATTTGTAAAACAATTTACAGGAACATTTAGGGATAAAGAACAAATAATTGTTAGTTTAAGACAATTAGCACAATTTTTTTGTGTTTCTCCTGTTGAAATTCTCGGTGGAACTGTGAAGTTCAAAGCAGCTAAGAGCCATTCTGATTAGATATGATGAAACTTTCTGCACTAGAGCTTTTTATGAAGCTTTGTGAACCCCTGCCCTGTTTGTGAAGACCCCTTTATCTCCCATAGCAAGGATGAACCCCATTCTGTTGATATTCCTTGCAAGCCAGCGGGCATGATGGAATAGCCACCATCTTTTTACAGGAAAACTCACAGATGGAATTGTCTGTACATTTTGCTTCCATTTTCTCTCTTCCTAAACCTATGTTCTCTCTTCGTTCAAGAGCCAGTTCCATCTGGGTCTCTGTCCTCACTGTTCCGTGCAGCTCTAGTGAAGGTTGCAAAAGACTTCACATGGCAGATTGATTCCCAGTCACCGCAGTGCTTCAGCTTCAGGAGCTGATCCTACTTTCACCTTGACCTAGTTCTTTCCTTCCTTCCTTCTCTCCCTCCATCCTCCCCCCTCCCTCCATCCCTCATTCCTTCCTTCCTTCTGTCCTTTCTTTTTGTTTAAAATATTTTAGCTTTTATTTGAGGCCTGTGGGGGGGGAGAGCAGAGAGAGAGAGGTGTTATATATGCGTGTGTGTATAGATGCAGGTGTATGTGGCCATGTGCACATATGTGGAGGCCAGAGAAGGATGCAGGGTGTTTTACTCTATCACTTACTACTTATAACCTTGAAATAAGGTCACTGAACTTGGAGCACACAGGCTCTCTTGGATAGGCTGGCTGACCAGCCAGCAAATGCGAGCGATTGTGTTTCCCTGCCCCCAGTGCTAGGGTTACAGGAATGTGTGGCCATGCCCAGCTCTTTTTACTTTCCCATTTCCAACATGGGTGCCAGGAATCTGAGCTCAGGTTCTCATGCTTGAGAATCAAATGTTCTTACCTGCTAAGCCATCTCCTTAGTCTTCCTGTGGATAACAAAACAAAACAAAACGAAAACCCAGACTTCTAATGCTATCCTCCTCTCAACTGTGGTTTACGTTCAATATTCTGATCTAATCCCTTACAGTACCAACCATTTCATGTCTCTCTTCTGCTCAGGACCTTCTAGGAGCATTCTGCCTCACCCGGAGAAAGAGAAAAGCACTTCCAGTGTCTGAAAGTTCACAAATCTGTCTTTTACCGATGTTCTGAGATGAACTGTTCTTCAGCTCGGACTGACTCAGAATCTGCTTCTCACTACTTCTCAAACACAGTGAAGTATAAACTCTCTGGGCTTGGTAGACACAGTCCCCTCCACCTGCAACATTTCCTCTGGAGATGCACGCAAAGAGTCCTGATACCCACGAAGCTGTCACTCTCTTTGGACCCCTAAATCTATCCATTCCACCTACAAGCAAGCACCCCTTCTAGTCCCACGTAACCAGGCCTTATACCTTCACAGCACGGCAGATGAGCTGATATACTGTATGCTCTTTTGTTTACTTACTGTTTGTCTCTGTCTACTTTCAAAATGTCAGTTCTATGATATCAAGAAAATTTGTCTCTTGAATTCAATGTTGTGCTCACTGGCACCAAGTATACACCCTGACTCTATAATAATTTTTTGTTGACTGATTGAATGAATGTTTGAAAGGATGCTGACAGTTCATGATCCCCATTCACTGTAACCTCTGACCCTGAAACACCAGAGATATTTCCTTCCAAGTGATTTGTTCTGACTTTCTCTCTGATCTTTGCTCCTTCATGATGAACACCATTGTTCCCCACCCCTTAACCAGTTCTTCAAACAAAAATGACTCAATTGGCATGTCTGAGTTTCTTTATTCTCCACGATGTGGTCTGTTTGAATTGAAGAGTGTGTTAGTTAGTTTTCTGTCTATTTTGGCTGAAGTTCCAGATGGACAAGAGTCTATCATGGCAGGGCAGAGGCATGGCTACAGGAGCAGGAAGCTGAGAGCTCACACCCTCAAATGAAAGAATGAAACAGAGCAAACAGGAAGTGGGCTGAGACTATAAACACTCAAAGCTGGTCACCAGTGATATCAGGATTCTCCATCAAAGTCTCATCCCTCAGCATTTCCACAACAGCACTGCTAGCAGGGGACCAAGTGTTCTGAGCCAATGGAAGACACTTTCATTCAAGCCAACACAAGGTATTTAGACACTTAGAGCAATTCAGCTGCTTCTTTCTGACTGCTTGTTCCTCTCTCATGGACTTCAGCTTCACACAGTCATGGTGGTTCCACCCATCTTCCTGACAGGTGGAAATCTGGGACTTTAAATGCAGAGAATGGATTTCTACCTTAGATATGTCAATTTCCTCACCTGTGAGTTAGTCATGCCAAAGCCCTAGCCTTGTGTGCTAACATGAGGAACGGTATACAGCCAGGGTTGAACGCAGCATCTGGAGCACAGCAGATGTAATGAATACCTAAGTTCAACTTCCCTGTTCTGTGTCAACTTTCCACCTTTTCTTTAAAGCAGCAAATCTCCTCTCTTGAGCTTCTTCTTGAACCATGGGAAGTTTTGGCAAAGCTCTTATCTCTCCCCTGCCTGGGGGAGGCTTGCTGAGAGAACATAAATGACTTTCCCCAAGCACCTGTGTATACAATGTCTGAAATTGCAATAAGAGAGATTTGGCAGGAGACCTAAAGCAAGTTCAACCTGTAAAAATAACTTATAAGCTTCAAGACAGCATACTACACACTTTGGATCACTTGTCATTGTGTTTAAGGACTGGGATGAATTAGGTGTGTGGATGATTTAACAACCCCCTCCTTGGAAAGATGTAGGATTCCAGTGTGCTCTGATTAGAAAAAGGTGGCCAGCAAAGAAGCCCTTGAGGAGAAGTGTGTCTCCCAAGAGGCAGTCTGGAGTGCTCACATCCAGTTCTCTTCCTATGGAGCCTGTTCATGTTAATGTGGATGGCAGTCAGGGACAAGGTCAGACAACACATTCAAATGGGATGAAGGAGGAAGTTTGTTGAAGGGGCTGTTTGAAAAGGTGTTGGAAGGACTAAGGTGAACTCTCTTAGTTACTTTCCATTGCCATGAGAAAATGTACAACCAACAGCAATTTGTCAAAGAAAGTCTTGAATTTGGAGCTCACAGTTTCAGAGGATTAGAGCCTGTGACCATCATGCAGGAAGCATGACACCAGGCAAGCAGGTATGGCTCTAGAGTAGTAATTGAGAGTTTACATCTGATGTATAAGCAGAAGATGGGGAGAGAGAGAGAGAGAGAGACAGAGACAGAGACAGAGAGACAGAGAGAGAGAGAGAATATTAACTGGGAATGATGGGCTTTTGAAACCTTAAAGCCTGCTTCCAGTAACACACTTTCTCCTAATCCTTCCTAAATAGTTCTATCAATCAGGAACCAGCCATTCAAATATATGAGCCTATGGGAGTCGTATCATTCAAACCATCACACAAACCAACCGGAAGTGTTGATCGAGCAGAGTGTGCAAGCCAAACTTGGAACTGTGACCACACAGGACTGAGGAAGAATAATTGATTTCTAAGCAAAGACTATGTGAGATGCAGCTATGATTTGTGTACCGTCCGCCCCACCCCACACACATACAGTACCTGGGGAACAAATACCCCTTCTTGCTTGCCATTAGCCCTCTTATTTCCAGCTACTGCTTCCCTTTGGACAGATGCAAAGAAAGAATCATTGCTGAGCTCACAGAGGTCAGTCTTCAGAATTCCAGGGCAGGATGGGGAAATGGAGAGAGGATCTTAAGGAGCCAATGAAGACATTCCTCTGGATTTGCTTGGTAATGAGGGTGAACCTTGAAGCTTTCCCAAAGCATTTTTTGTAACATTGACAACCCTCACGATAGGCACAAATCACATTTACTTGGTTAAAGATAGATTTCTTTTATTTTTAATTATATGTTCATATGTGTTTGTATGTGGGGATGTGGACTTGTGAGTGTCAGGGCCTGTGGAAACCAGAAAGGGTGTTGGATTCCCTGTTGCTGAAGTTACAGGTGATTGTGACCCAACATGGATGCTGGAACCTGAATTCCAGGCCTCTGGCAAGAGCAATGTGTGATCTTAACCACTGAGCCATCTTTCCAGGCCCGGCATGGTTTACTCTCATTAAATTTCTTTTAACAAGAGAGCCTTTCTTGTTGGATCTGGTACTGTGGCCTTTTCCCTTTGCTTTGTTCTGTTTATTATAAAACCCTACACTGTTCTTTAGAATTGATTTGAGATTATAGAATTTCATTTATATGATGTTTGAACACAATCAATCAGTGCATTGTAGAAGACATAATGGTGGTAACTTCTAGAAAGCGGTGTCTGTTGTCTGTAGAGTGGTCCAAGGGACCCTACTAGGAAGCACTCTGCATCTTGAACTCTTGTGTTTTATATGGGCAACTATATCATATCCATTGAGCCACACACTTAAGGCTTAGGTGCTTTATTATAGGAAAATGACACCTCTAGAAAGACAAGAAAAAACAGTAGGGTTATGCCCTTGGAAGAGGTACAGTGTTTGTGTGCAATCGCCTTACATGTTTATACAGTCTATATGATCACGTGTGAACCAGATCTGCATTGTCTCATCTGCCTTCTCTACATTTGCTCCCGGCATTCAGTCTTTCAAGAGGCAAAGACAGGCGAGGGCGCAGACTTGTCTTGGTGAAAGCCACAGACAATTACCCCCAGTTGAAAATAAACACAATAAAACTATAGAAGTCTAATTTTTGCAACTTGAGAGGGTTTTTCTGTAGCTATTCATTTCTAATCACTCTCACCTAATAAATGAATGGAATAGCTAATGTGATTAGATTAATTCACTATTCATCAGGAATATTAAATGAATAGAATATTTTGCATTTTACCAGTCACACATCTTGAGTATTTACCTGATATTACAATCAGACATGTGTTAGATTTTTCTCTGTGCTTCTGGGCCATAGCTCATGGGTAATTACAGTGTTTAATTAGACCCACACAGCACTTGGCTCTCCAGTGTGGAAGAAAATTACATGATGTAGACAGAACAAATCAAGACTGGAAAGGAAAAGTAGCCCTTTGCTATATTCCCATGGAAGAATTAGCAGAGGAATGAGCAATATACTTGAATAGAGAAAAGGTTGTTTTTCATCAAGATTTTGCAAGTACACCTTTTTTTCCCCCTTTGGAAACACAGGTAGAGACCTCTAGATGGAAAACAATAAGATACAAAATCGTTTCATAAAGTGGATTTTCCCCCTCATCATTCTTAATTACCTCTTATATTTGATGATATTCTAGAACCTTTAGATGGAGGAAAGCTTCTCTTCAGCAAGGTGGACAGGAGACTGTACTTTGCCCTTTGAGTGGGCTTTCAGAGACTCAGGCAACTACTTCTGATTCCATAAGCTTTAAAATGCCATAAAGTACTGTGTTAGTGGAATGGCTCTTTTCCCAATTAAATACAACAATGCTGTAATGGGAAGGGGAAGGCTAAGATAACCTTGCAATTCTTACTAGAACAGGAGCAAATTCAATCCATAAACATCAAGATGAGGATAAAGGAAGACAGCAAGAGTGAGATGCCCTGTGGGAGGCATGAGCTTGGTATGTACAAAAGCACTGGAGAGGTGCAAGTAGAGAGAGCAGAGCAGAGTTGAGACAGGCGTGTAAGAGGAGGTGATAGCCAGCCAGAGGGCAGAGCAGAGAGTGGAGACAAGAATTTTCTCTTCTGAGTGAGAGTGGAAACAACTAGTGCGTTTTTGCAGAGGAATGGCCTTATACCTTTTTGCTTTGAAAGGGTTGCTCTAGCTGCTATACAGAGGACAGACCACAGGAATGGGGGGAGGTGAGGATGCAGGTAGAAATAAACAGAGTAGTTAAGTGTCTACTAACAAAGTCCAGTGGTGACTTTCTAACAGTGGAGGCAAACAGCTGTCAGATGCTACAAAGTTCTTGCCCTTTGGGGTTGAGGATCAAACTCAGAGCCTTGGGCATGCTAGACAAGTATCCTCCCGGTGACACACATGCACAGGCCTTGCACATATTTTGATGGAAGAACCATATTTAGATGAATAAGCTCTGGGGTATGTGTGGGAAAGAAGAATGACAGATGACTCCAAGTTACTGCATCTGTCTCTTGTTGATGGGGAAGACTTGGAGATGAATGGGTTGAGGAAGCATCATAATCAACTCTAATCTCTAATTAGACCCTAGTGGAGATAGCAAGGAAGGAGCTGCAATCCGGGGAGCGGTAATGCAAGAGGGAAGGTGGAGTCACACCTCAGATGGGAAAAGAACTGGTTTTGTTTATACCACGTTCCATGTAAATGGTGTGTACTGTTACTAAGCGTGGCCGACGGACCTGGGATGCTCTCCGGACTTCCTCTGCCTGCTGTATGTACATTCTGCAGAATCCAGGGGGCTGGGAATCTGAGTGATTTTGTTCCAGAGATTCGGTTACATACAAGATGTGGCACAGTTGGTCTTAAGACAGGAGATTATCCCAGTGGACCTGACTTAACTCTGAGAACCCTTCAGAAGAATGTTTTCTAGCCGGTTGTAAAAGAAGTAGTCAGAAGGACACAATCCAGCTGCCTGGGAGAAATGAACATGCCCATGGGAACTTCCACTGGGGCCTCGGGCAAGGAATTGTGGGCAGCCTTTGGGGACTGAGAATAGTTCATGACCGACAGCTGGCTTCTAGTCCCAGACACTGTGTGGCAATTACTTGTTACTGTTTATGTGTGTGTTTGTGCATGTATGTGTTCAAGCAGGTATGTGCGCATGCCCATGTGTATGTGTATGCAGGTGCACTTGTGTGTATGGATACCAGAGGACATCAGCTGTCATTCCTCAGGAGCCATCCACCTTTTCCTGGCTTCCTTCCTTCCTTCCTTCCTTCTTTCCTTCCTTCCTTCCTCCCTTCCTTCTTTTTCTTAGACAGGATCTGTCACTGTCAATCAGGCTAGGTTTGTCAGCCAATTAGTCCCCAGGGATCCGGCCTATTGTTGCCTCCCAAGTACTGGTATGACAAGCATGTGTCACTGTGCATGGCTTCTTTTGTGAGGGTTCTGGGGATCAAGCTCAGGTTCTTGTGCTTGCAAGGTAAACACTTCACTGACTGAACTATCTCCCCAGGTCCTAAGTTGATATTGTTCTTAGATGCAATTTTTCAATCATGTTTAATATTCTAATAGAAAACTAACACTCCAGGAAAGATTGTGGATTTAAAAGATAGGAATTGGTGAGCAAAAAGATGCACCTGTCTGGGTAATTTCAGGAAACTGTTGATCATAACATTTATACTTCTCATTGCAAAGCAAAAGAGTTTAAGGAGAAGGGAAATGATGGATACTTCTCAGAGTTTCAGAACAAAGTCTTGGCCAGATTGGGCTGTCCCAGAGGCTTGCCTGGTACTTTGTTTCCCTCTGTTTAGTCTAGGATGGGGCTTTTTCTTTACCCAGGGGCCTGCATTGGGTTTCTAGGGGCACAAGGTCCCCTGTTTGCTTGCATCAGGACTGCCTTCCCAGACCTTTGCTTTTCCTGATGTGGGCTATCTGTGATTGCTGACTTACTCAGAGATCAGCAATCCTAGTTCAAAAGGAAGATCTGGAGTCTGCAACATAATCTTTAATTTTCTGGGCTATTTGAAGCAAGAAAAGAAGATTTTAGGAGCCAAAAGCCACAGGCTTTAGTTTTGTCCATGTGTCTTTTGCTGCGTGACTGTAAGGCATTATTGGTCTTCTTAAAGTCTTAGGAGGAGATCTCGTCATCTATAGTTTGGAGAAAACAAATACCCGACTTACTTCTCACACATAGTGTGGTGATGGGAGACATGGAATGTGAAGTCACACAATGCATTATTACTATTTTGACTTTGACTATGAGCTCCAAAGCTGATAGTTAATTTTCATTCCAAAGGTATTACATAAAATCTATTAATAGCCCAGTCACATAAGGCCTATACCTAAATATCACAATGTTAGGAAGTTGCTCCAAGTAATTAGAGACACAGAAAGTTGGGGAATGAGATTGGTTGCCAGTGTAAAGTTCCATTACAGGGGAGGTTATCATAGTATTATGCTTCAGTCTAGGGGTGCTCTCAAGGTAATTATCTAAAACAAAAGCCTCTATGAGATAGTGAGTGGCCTTCTTAGTGAGAACATTTGATTGGGAATTGTCTGCAGTAGACTGGGAAAGGCAGAGTGTCTTCTGTCTGTGGAGAAGTAACACTGCCTTTATGGTTCCTTCTTTTCCCTCTTGCAGTACTGCAAGGGCTGAGGCAATAGCTCACCCCACTAGCTCACCCCACTTCCAGGGCACTATTAAAATCAAGTCTTGAAAGAATTAAAAAGAGGTGGCCAGAGAAGCATGGTCTTCTGCCCAGGAGGGGGGAGGCTGGGGTTTCGATGTTTGAATTCTTGGAAGAGAGGATACACCCAGCTGGACTTTCTCTCTAGCTCCTGCGACAGGAAAGGGATAATATCTCATCCTAACCTAACCCAGGGGCGTGTGTGTGTGTGTGTGTGTTTGTGTGTGTGTGTGTGTGTGTGTGTGAGAGAGAGAGAGAGAGAGAGAGAGAGAGAGAGAGAGAGAGAGAGAGAGAGAGGGAGAGAGAACATAATCACACAAATATACACACAGATAGGAGACAGAAGAAAATGAAAAGGCAGTCTCATAGCTTGACTTTAAGCTATACCTCTGGAACACAGCACCAAACACATGATGAATACAACTGTCTGATCTCTTGGGCACAACAAGAGGAGCACAGGAAGGACTCTGATTTGTATGAATGTTTAATAGCCAAGTTTATTTATCCAACAGATAGGAATTGAGCATCAAGGATGCAGCCAGGGACAATAGAAAAAGCAGAATCTGAACTAACTTGTTTGCAATGGACACTGTGCCTTCTCACAGGAGGCAAAGGAGGAACAGTATGGATATAATCATGGGTTAACCATTGCTAGGGGTATGAGACAGTAAAACAGGTATAAAAGAAGGTGTTAAGGTCTTAAAGTGAAAGAAATCATGATCCCCAAGAGTAGTTGCAAGGGAAAACATTCACTCATTCATGATTCATTGATTCATTTACCAAGTATTTATTATCTAGCATGTACCAGTTATCATTCAAAGTAACTCAGCTTCTCCACTTAACAGTGAACCAGAATGGGGGCTGAAGAGATTTAAGAACACGCCTCTTCCAAAGAACCAGGGTTCAAGTCCCAGCACCCACATGGCAACTCACAACTGTCTATAACTCCAGTTCCAGGGGACCTGATACCCTTACACAATCACATATGCAGGCAAAACACCAATGCTGATAAAATACATTTAAAAATAAAAGAATAAATAAAATTATTTTAAAAAAGGAAAATGGAAAGTGATAATTATAAAAAAAAAGAGTGAACAAGAATGGACAGAGATAATGAAATCAAGTTCATTGAAGAGAATTTAAAACAAATGGACAGTCTACTTTTTTCCTTCAAATATGGGACTGAGTAATTTCCATTGTCATTAAGAATAAAAGGCTTTTTAGCTACAGCAGAAGCAAACTATAAAAGATATGCATGAAAAAAAGCCCTGTTTGAGAGGGTATCTCAGTGCTGATGACTTGACCATTGTACATCCTGACAACTTGACTCTAACGGGCCTTACTGGTGGCCCCATTTTCCTTGGTGCTGAGGTTCCACCATTTATCTAAAGTGTTTCACATTCTTGAAGCCACAGTCTTATTTTATCTCAGCTGCTCATGTCAGCAGACACCTCATTTTCTATTTCACTGGGAGTCTGGAAGCTAACGGTATCCATCTCAGTATGAGTCAGCTCAGACCTGTCACATACACTTTCCACTCTGGCCACCAACTTCTTACTTATTAGTCTTTGTCCATCTTTGATCAGCCCTTGGGTTGCCCCTTGCATTATGGCCTATTAGTCTTCTATTGATGGCTTAAGACTTGCCATGTCCTTGATACCACCTTTGCCACAGTTTCAGTAATCCACTGCTACATGCCAACCACTGCAAAACTGGGGGCTTTGGACACTGGCTTCTACCCCATGGCACAGTTATGTGTGGCTCCAGCAGGGTTCAGTGGATTGTAATCTGCTGCTGTTCAGATGGTGGCTAGCCTTTGTTTACATTCCTGGCTCTAGGTGAGAGAGATGGCCACAAGACTGAACCTAGATGGGTTCTTCTCCATCTTCAAATATTCCCAGAGCTTCTCCGTATGATCTTTCCTTCAGAGTAGCTGTACTTGCTTACCCCACCCCCACCAATGGTCCCAGAGAAGAGATTCTTTCTTTTTCTTTATCTTATTTTTTGTGCATGTGTATATATCTGTGTGTGCACGTTTATATATGGCTCTACATGGATGTAGAGGCTGGAGGACAACCTTGAATTGTCCTCAGGAATGCCATTGCCTTTGAAATATTCTCTGAAAGACCTGGCATTCACCAGTTAGGCTTAGGCTTCCTGGCTGTCCAGTCCAGAGATCCTTCTGTCCTTACCTCTGAAGTGTTGGGATTATAAGGTGTGCTACCACACCTGGGGATTGAACTCAAGTCTTCATGTTGCAAAGCAAAGGCTTCACTAACTGAGGCATCTCCCTCTTTGAGATCAAATGCTTGTAAAAGCTATGCCTCATGTAAATAGTACAGTGTCTTCTTCTTACCCTATAGATCAAACTAGCCAGAGTCCAGGGACGTTTCAGGGAAGGAAAAATAGACTTCACTTCTAAGATGAGGGGTGGGGAGAGAATCTGTTCACACTTTAAATTTCTTACACCTACTCATATCCAAGTTGGGAACTGCTTTTCCCCGTGTCCATTGGAAACTAACCTGACTTCAGATACTCTGTGCTGTGCTGTGCGTAGCTCATCCCACACTGGCACTGACATAGTAAGAGAGCCATACTGCAGCATGTCTGGGTTATGATGTGTAATATAACACTTTGATCTACTCTGGTATGGTGGCTGTGGAACACACTTTCTGGACCTCTCTTTAAAGGAGGCCTGCTTCCTGGTGATGGGAAAGGCAGGCAGCAGTTTCTGTCAGCATCATCTAGGTCCATCTCCACTGCAGGGCTTTGTCTGTTAACACCAGACCTAACTTGGGTAACCACTGTTCAAGATGGAGTACAGCAGGCATCTCAAGGTCTGGGTACTTTGGTCCAAGCATTTCTATCTGATGTAAAATAATAAAGGTCAATAATACTCTGTATTCTCCAGTGACTGATGAAGGCAACCTGCACTGCAGTTTCCTTTCTTCAACTGCTAAATAGAGTTTCCTTTTTCCTCTCACACATGCTGATCCCCAGTGAACATCTTGTACACCAAACTGTCTCTGCACTTGCTTCCAGAGTACTCAGGCTGTGACATACTTCTCCAACTTCTTAGCAGATCATAGGTAGCTGTGCATGTGTGTGTCTGTAGACATGCATGCTTATGCATATGTGCATTTACACAAAACACATCTGTACACATATATACATATACAAAACACATGCCCATTCCAATGTCTGAGAGGAGTCTTTGTTCCTTTTCTTCCACTAGCTGCTGATTATTTCTGTACCATTCCTCCTTGGCCTATTGTTCAAAGCATGACCCCCATTGATGGGAGAATGAAGAGGATCTGCTATGACCATCTGTATATTTCTAATGCAGACCATCAATAACATCTGTCTTCTTTCACGTTCCACAATCTTAGGGCCAGGCACAAAATAGACTGAGCAAATCAGAGTCTCTATTTCATTGAACTGGAGATAGAGAAAAGGCCCATTTTTGACAGAAATAGCTGGAAGATATAGGTCCAGCAACATCCTATAGATTGGAAGTATAGGTCCAGCATCTATATCTTTATATACCCATGCCTTTTCTTGTATAAGAGTATAGAAGATAGATAGGGAGCAACTGAGGTAAGAACACAGTCCCCAACACACCAAGTTTTTGCCCATAGTAGCCATTGTCCTGTGTAGTTCAGTATTGTTGGTTATAGGAGTTAATACATTTCCATTTCTGTCTAAATCCATTAACAGAGTACTAAGTTTTGCCCTACTCATTCTGCTTTTCTGCCCATTATAATTTTGTTTCCCATCAGTCTTCCACCATCTGGTATCTTTACTGTATCACTTTATAATGGGTGCTTTCCCTTCATACAGAACCAACATGGGTTTCAGAGGGTAGACCATCTATCGACAGAACTCTCAGTCTCTCAGGTACATTGCTCCTCTAATCTTCTGCTGAATGGCTAAATTTCTTTCAGCAGTGGGCTGAACACATTCTTCTCTCTTTCCTATTCCTGTCTTAACTTTCCCAATCGTTCATCTGTACTCACTTTTCTACTGAAGTCAGTTACCTATAAATGGTAAACAGCTTTCCTTCAGTTTTCGTATCTGGGATCTATTTCTGACCTATGAGACGATCATCAATCACCCTCTGCCAATGCATGTTCTTGAACCTCTCAGAGGCCTTCCATATTTCATTGGCATGCTTATAGATCATGGTAGGATCATAAGGAAATTCAAAGGATACAAGAAAAGGAGGCTCATCAATTTTTCAAACCCAGGAAGAACATCCACAAAGACAGGAGAGTAGTGGATAGAAATTTTTCTTTTTACAGTCAAGGTTATTTTTCCAAATTTGAGAGATTAAGTGAAATGTAAGTCTTGAAGAAAGTAGA
Organism: Cricetomys ansorgei; assembly: GCA_026225945.1. Taxonomy (NCBI): domain Eukaryota; kingdom Metazoa; phylum Chordata; class Mammalia; order Rodentia; family Nesomyidae; genus Cricetomys; species Cricetomys ansorgei. Next base: position 1,677,291 of record JAMJFZ010001122.1, on the reverse strand, counting down.
TGCATATTGGGAATATTAGCAAATATGAATGAAACATATAGTAGGAGTATAAACCAGCATAAGAGTACAGAAAAATAAATAGCTTAGATTCTATCACAGTCTCATAGCTTTTGTTAAAGTAATTTCAGGCTTACAGGCATCATGAAAATGGTTAATCAGGGTCCAGACGTGATGAAATTGAGGCCTTGTGATGGTTACTATTAAGACTCAATTTGACAGAATCTAGAATTGCCTAGGTTATAGGCCTCTGGACATGTCATGGAGGATTACTTTGATTACATTAAGTGAGGTTGGAAGATCTGTCCATTGTGAATGACAGCATTCTCTGACTGGGATCCTGGATTTCAAAAGCAGAGAAAAGGGTTGAGAAGCAGCATGTATTCACCACTCTCCAGTTTTCAACTGATGTTTTGAGATCAGATTTGTCAGGGCATTTTATCAGAGCAACACAGAAAGAAACTAAGAGAGATCTGAAGAAGTTCAACACCTCCAGGCCATGCATGATAAATATCAGAGGAACAAATATGAGAGAATCAAAATAGTGATGATAAGCAATCAAAGCAGAGGGCTCTTGGGGTAGAAACATTTGAACTGATGCCATGAACCATGGTGTATTTGTCATTGGAACTATGAATGCTCACATCACCTGAATCCTCAGGTTCATCCCAGAGCCTGGTAAAATATAGATTGGTACCCACCTCACCACTGGAACTCTGAATGAGTCGAGGAAAGAACCTGAAAATCAGGATATTTAACAGTTTCCAGACAATGCTGAGGCCATTGATCCCAAGGATCAAGTTTTGAAATCCATTGAGTTTGTGATTAGTAGCAGAAGGAAACAAGTATCATTTATGTTGAACTGATTGAGACCCTGAGAGGCAAAGATCATCAACTGTCACTCAACACGAACTTAATGTGTCGATGGAATGTGACCAAGTGTTTAATGTATCAAGGGCCAAAAGATTCATCAAGGATTGAATAAGAGTTGTAAAGACGAAGGCCCCTTGTGCCATGGCTGCAGAACAAGTGCCCTGCAAGTGTGGTTGAAATCAAGTGAAATTGCCCATGAATTGAAACTGGAGAAGAAAAAAAGCAGCTTATTTGAGGGGTATGTGGGGGAAGAAGTTTGAGATCTATTGTATAATTAAGGAAAAGCTGTGTTTCTGCTTAGGTGGTGGGTGGAAAGAACGCTTGGGTAAGGGCTTGTGGCTCCATGGGAGTTTATTCATTAAGCAGGGCAGAATTCCACAGCACACTGAAGAAGAGGTTAGTAGATTGGATGAGAGACAGATGGGTGCACGTGTGATTGAGTGAAAGGGAACAAAGGGAAGAAGCCAGGATATGCCCGGCCTGTGCCTAGACTGGAGGTGTAGGCATTAGGACTGAAGGAAGGTTGTGCAGGAGTCTGGCTGTGGATGCTAACCTGAGGTAGTGATCAGGGAAGTAGATTGTGATCTAGACATTCTACTTTCACTGTAGGAATTTGAACCACCCATCTGTTAAGTTATATAGATGTCTCTTTTTACTTTGGTAATGGCTTCCTAGCTTTTTACGATCGTAATGTAAGATTGAAGATAAGGTAGACAGGGAAAGTTGTGAAGTAGGACAAGAGGATGGGTTAATACTGTGTCTAGAGAGATTTGTTTTTAGCCAGAGGACTTTGTCATATAGACAGCACATGCTGTGTGTGTGTGTGTGTGTGTGAATGTGTGTGTGTGTTTGTACATCTGTGTGTATATGTGTTGAAATGATTAGTCTGCACAACTGATCACCTTTACTTCTCCATTGCTGTATAGTATGGCTTGTGTCTGATTGCATATGGCATTGCATTAAAAAACTTTAAAAAGAGAATTTGAGACTAAAACATAAGTGGGGGACTGGAGACATGGCTCAGCAATTAACAGCACCTGATATACTTGCCAAGGACCATAATTTGGTTCCTAGCCTTCACAACCACCTTAAATTGGGCTCTAACACCCCCCCCTTCCAGCTTCTGGAAGCATCCATACACATGTGCACAAGTATACACACACATGAATAGAAATAAAATAAATCTTTTAAAAAGAAAGAAGATATATATTGTTTAAAAAATAGTCATTAGGATAGAGAAACCTCTTTGAAGAAGACATATGTGTCCCTCTCCTTTAATTAAAACATTACTTAAGATTCAAGGCACTGGGCTCCAGTGCCTATGGGATATTGGGGTTCCCATGGGATGACTGGTTGTATGCTGGATGCTCTAGAGTTTGAAAAAGGCCCTGATGTCTGCATGGTGTCTGGGTGCCTGTGGGATGGTGAGTGCCTGTGGAAGACCAGGTCCTGCCTAATGCCTGGGCATCTGTGGGATGCACTGGTGCCTGTGGGAAGTCCTGGCACCCATGGGATTTCTGAGCATTTGCATGATGCCCTGATGCCCATAGGAACTCCTGGTGCCTGCAGAAGGCCCTGGTACCTGCAGGATGTCTGGAGGCCCTGGTACTTGTGAGATGTCCTGGTGTCTACAGGATGCCCAGGTACCTCCAGAAGGTCCAGGTGCCTGCGGGATGTCTGGGTACCTGGGGGATGACCACGTGCTTATGTGATGTCCAGGTGCCTGAGTGGTGCCCAGGTATCTTTGGGATGTCCTGTTGCTTGTGAAATATCTGGGTGTCTGCAGGTTGGCTCAGTGCCTGTGTGGGATGCCTAGGCATGTGCAGAATGCCCTGGAGCTCAGGGGATATCCTGGTGCCTGCAGGATGTCTAGGCACCTGCAGGATGCCCTGGTACCCACGGTAGGTCCTGGAGCCTGTGGAATGTCTTGGAGCCTGAAGGATGTCTGGGTGCCTGCAGGAGGCTCTGGTGCCTGCAGGGTGTCTTGGTGCTTGCAGGATGTCTAGGTGCTGGTGGGATACTCTGGTACTTGTGGGATGTCCACATGCTTGTAAAGTGTCAGGTGCCTGCAAGATGTTCCAATGTCTTCGGATTGGCCCAGCGCCTGCATGATGCTTGGATATCTATGGGATGCTATGGAGCCTGCAGGATGCCCTGGTGCCTGTGGGCTGTCTGGGTGCCTACATAAGGCCCTGGTACATTCCTGATGTCCAAGTGCCCGCATAATGTCTGAGTCCCTGAGTGATGTCCAAGTCCTAGCAGGATGTTTCCATGCCTGCAGGTTGGCCCAGTGCCTGCATGATCCCTGGGTATCTATGGGATTCCCCATAGTCTGGAGGATGTCCTGGTGCCTACATGATGTAATAGTGTCTTCAGTTGGGCCCAGTGCCTGGGTGATGCCCTGGTGCTTATAGGATATCAGGGTGCCTTCCTGGTGTCTGGGTGCCTAGGAGATATCTAGGTGCCTGCTGGAGACTCAGGTGCCTAAGGGTTTGGATAGTGAGCCCCAACTTCAGGTCAAACATAACCATGCTTGGCCTCGGGCTAGAATGGGCCAGGTGAATGTCTATGATGAGAGCAGCCTACTGCCTCCAAAGACCATGGTGATGCCTGTGATCCATGTTCCTGCCACACAAGTTGGACTTAATTTTCTTTTTCTTTTCTTTTTTCTTCCTTCCTTTCTTTCTTCCTTCCTTTCTTTCTTTCTTTTCTTTCTTCCTTTCTTCTTTTTATTGTTTTTGAGGGCACAGTGGTGGGAGGGTAGAATGGGGAGGAATGGGAAGAGAGTATTATCAAAACACATTGTATGAAACTCAAATTATTAATAAAAGTATTATATAAAAATGATTCAAGGCCTTTTTTTAACTCTATTTGCAGTTTTGGTAGTGGGTGCCCTATTGCTTCTAAGGATTCAGCCTGAAATTGGAGACTGTGTTGTAGTACAGAGAGAAAGTGGTTTAAAAATTATATACATTGTAATCTTATTTCCATTCAGTCCAGTTTGACTTGAAAGGGTTCTTCAACTCATCTGTAAATGAAAAAAGAAAAAAGATTGAGGAGGTAAGGAAAACAATAATTGTTCTGAAGATTGGACGAGCAATATGCACAAAGTTCTTAGTGCCTTCTTGGGGCCATACAATGAGTCTGCTCTTCCCCACTCTCTTTTGTATCACTACAGATATATTTTGGGGAGTGACAGAACTATTTCATTCTGTGGCATATGGTGTGCAGATGAGGGGGTATGTTCATCTAGTAGCTTATCTTCTGGCTGTTGAGGGGTGAGGAGGGAGGGAGTTCCTTGATTGGCAGGAAAGATGACTCCATGCAACCACCTTCTTTTTCATTCTGTGTGTGACATTTCCCATGATGCACATGCTTGTAAAGTAAGACCCTAGTGTTCTGGAAAGGGAAGTGTACTCAGGAAAAAAAGGTTGTGTTTCTCCATACATACATAGTAACAGTGAAGCAAGGAGGCTAAGGCTCTTGCCAGGACTCCATTCTGCCTGGATGGTTGGTCTGAACCTGGCAGCTCTTGCTATACAAGCTCTCCCCATCTGTCCCAGATGGGATGTGTGTTGGAAACTTAGTCTGTTTTCCCAGTTCCTCACTTTTGTTCAGTTCCTTAGGGAGAAAGTAGAAGGCTTGTATTTATAACACTTAACTTCTTGGTGAAGGAAAACTGGGCGTAACTCTCTGTGACACTGTAAATTATTCAAAACTTTGAAGAAAGCTCCATATATAGCACACCTAGTGTGTGATAGCTAAACTCTGTGGTCAACTTGACTGGGCTTCGGTTTACTTAAGACTCCTCTGGCCATATCTGTAATGGCATCTCCAGAGAGCTTTAACCAAGAAAGGAAGATCACCCTGAATATAGACAACACTATCCTGTGGTCTGTGATCACAGAATGAATAATAAGGGGGAAAGAGGAAGCCATCTGAACACCAGAATCCCTCTCACTCTGGGTTGTTTCCGTAGATGTACTGTGACAGTCATTCATGCTTCTGTCTCTCTGCTTCCCCTGCCATGATGAACAGAATCACCTCAACCTTGAGCTAAAATATCCCTTCCTTCTTTAGGTCTCCTTTGTCAGGTATTTTATCACAAATTGATACATATCAAATTGATAATATACTGCATATGCTTTGAGCCTCTCAGAAAATCTCAAGTGAAACCTATCAAAATGAAAAGAAGAGGTAGGGAGGTATGGAGTCATGCTTCCTTCTGTCTTTATTTTCTACTTTGGGACCACAAGAGAGTTGAATTACTTCTAGTGTAAAAACTCCTTACAAGAGGCTGGAGAAATGGCTCAGAGGTTAAGGATTCTTACTCTTCTTCCAGAGGACCTGAGTTCAGTTCTCAGCACCCATGAAAGGTGGCTTATGGAAGTCTGCATTTCCGGCTTCAGGGGATCTGATGGCCTCTGCTGGCTTCTGAGGGCACCTGCACTCACATGTCTAAAATTACACACAGACAGACATGCATATACATCATTAAGATTAATAAAAATAAATCTAAAAATATCTTCACAAAACCATATAAAACGTGTATTGAATTTTGGGAACTAGAATAAACTATAGACTTCAGAAAAACAGAAAAGCCTTCTGCATATTTGAGTTGAAGATAAAATAAGAAGCCAGTGAGCTTTTGACAGAAATGTTAAAAGGGGCCATCTTATTTTGTTTCTATTTTAGATCCTTGAGTTAGCCACTACAGGCCAGAAGACTAAAGTTATGGGCATGAGGGAATTTCTTGGACTGTACACCTTCTTGCACAGTTTTCAAAGGCTGTCAGCTTGAATCTGGTGAACACTGTATGTCTATATGGAAGATGGAGATTGCTAGAGGAAATGGGAGGAGTCAACATTATAACAATGTCGACTTACTGTACACTTTGAAGTAAAGTCACCATCCCAACCCATACCCTCTTTAGCCTGCTGTGTTTTCCCAGCAAGAAGCTAGGTTTTTTTCCAGTGACATACCCAGCGTGATGCCCCTGTTCTTCTCTCGAGGGAGAAATTCCGGGGACTACCACCTCTACTATAGCTCACAAAGCCAGAGTCTTAAGGAATTGGGTATTAGCATGGTCCAAGTTGTACAGTGTTATAGTTTATACTCGATGACAACCTGATAGGATCTAAAACTGCCTTGTAGACCAACTTCTGAACACGTCCACGAAAGATTTTCTTTTAGGCTCGCATAAATGAGGTGGGAAGTATAATTGCTTGGCTGGATACAGAAGAGAGAGTGAGCTGAGCACCAGCCAGTGTTCTTGGCTCTCTGCTTCCAGAGCAGATCTAATGCGAGCAGCTGCTTCATGCTCCTTCTGCACCATGATGGACCACTGTAGGCTCAAGGAATGAGCCAAAATAAGCCCTCCCTTCCTTAAGTTGCTTTTGTTGGGTATTTGTCTCTGCAATGAGAATAGCAACTGACGTAGGAACAGCAAGTGGGACGCCTGGCTTGCCGACTTCTGAAATTGTCAGCACTACAACATGGCCGAGTACAAGGCCCACAGTAGATTGAGTCGCTGTATAAACACACAATTGCATAAATTTCTCAGTTTATTAGTTTGTTAGGCAGCATTCATAACTATTCTTGGATACATGAGGATGTCGAGCTGCGAGTTTGACATGCCTGTCAGATATATAGCCACATACCTGACCTCCTTGACCCTGGTCTTGTTCCTGCCTTTGTCCTTTTGCTTCCGGGTTAGTTTGTGGACTTGGCAAATGAAATGACCCAACAGAGGTCGTGGTGGAACTTGAGGGGTGAACCTTGTTTTCTGTCTGCAGACTCTGCTCCCACAATAGGTGGCCTGCTTCAGGGCTTCAGGTCAAGAGCACCCACAAATTTACTCCCCGGTCTCAAAGGTGCTTCTGGTCAGCTAGTTAATCAGAGTAGTTCCAGATCAATCCTGAGGAGGAGGAAGTATGAAAACTGCCAGTTTTTGACCTAGGATTCTTTGACTAGTCCAGCAAATTCTCCTCCTTCCATGTTGCAAAGGGGTGGGGGTGGCGGAGGTGCAAGAGTAGGTCATGAATATTTAATCATAGCAACGCAGGAGCATATTATTTAGATAAACTACTTAATAGCAGCACTAACCCCTCCTTAGATGGGAGAGATGCTGCCTCACCAGGCAGCTCATGCTTTAATCTTGGCTTCCTTTGAGGGGGACTGTAAGAAGTCTCACGTCTCTCCATCAAACTGCATCTTTAATTTAAACAGCTGTTAATAAGGGTTAAATCTGCAGGCTGAGCTGTCCCTTCACTTGTTACTTGCAAAGGGGGGGAAGGAATCAATGGAGCAGGAAGCCAGAGGGGCGTCCATTTTGAAAAGGCGTAATGAATTACGTTTCCTTAGTAAAGCTGGCAACCTCCAGTCCAGCTCCCACAGCCTGCCTTTCACATATCCAAGCCCTCTGTGACACATCAAATTTAATGAGACTGCACAGATCTCAAATAAGGAAGGGGAGCAGCGTTGTTGCTACTGCTGCCAGGGCGCTTTATTAAGGAGGATCAGAGAGAACTCTCTGGCTTTAAAGAGAGCCCTTAAAGGCAAAGGCTATTTGGTGAGAGTGGAAGGAGATCCCAGTTACCACAGTTCAGGTCCCCTCTGGAGCACTTTAACAACCCAAGTTCAGTGTGAGCTTTGGGATCACAGCATTAGCAAACAGGTCCTCAAACCTCAGGACCACTACAAACCAAAAGGATTGTGGTAGGTAATTAGGAAGGTTTTGATTTAAGCTACCCACCCACACACACACACACACACACACACACACACACACACACACACACACACACACCATAAGGCCATTAGAAACACAAAGAGAGAAGCTAGTAGCTGTCGTCCATGTGATGAATCATCTTGCTAACCATATTTTCCAAATCAATAAGTAAATCATTTGTTTGGCCAGTGGAGCTGCACTTAGGCAGACAGTAGAAGGAACATCTTGACAAGGAGAAAATCCAGTGTGTTTGTCATAGGTTTAGGAGACAGTATGTTATCTGGATACCAAGGGACTTGTGCGTTGTACGTTTTAGTAATTCATAAAGCTTCTGTGATATAATACTACAACCAGAATCTTCAGTGGACTTGTTTGTAATATGAGAAAGGTGCGGGTCAACTATTAGTTGAAGCTGAAATTTAGAGTGCTGGTCAGTGTCAGAGAACAAAGACATTGACCGTGACAGGTGATGTGCCAAGCCAAGAAAGTCTGTGACAGATAGACACATCTCCGGGGGCGGGGGGAATTCTTTTTCTGGCTTCCTGATTTCTAAATATTATATTCTAAATCCTCCTTTTACCTTCCTAATCACCATTAAGAGTTTTTTCTCTCTTCAACCCTTTGTAAAAAAAAAGAAAAGAAAAAAAAAGTGAAATAGAATAAAATAAAACAAAAGATTTTGTTGACCTTTAAAGAACTATCTATGGTCATTTGCCAGATGTGGAAACTAAGTGGTTTATGGTCCTGACATTGAGATGGGAGTGCTGAGAGCCTAGAGCAGGGCCAAGCCATAATGGATTTGGATTAGCACTTTGCCATGTCTAACTGTGTGACCTTGAGCATGGTAACTAGCACATAGTAGGAGCAGTATTAATGCTCAAGGTAAGGCTCCCCATACCGAAACGTTGACACACTTCTGTGCTGTAGATATGGTTATTGTCATTTCATAGACAGGGACCCACAGCACAGCAATGGGCTCGAGCTCATCTTGCTAGTGAGAAGTAGAGCCAACATTCGAAATCAGTTCTTCCTCCTACGAAGTCTGAACTCCTAATCACGGTTTTCATACTCTAGACCTGATCTTTTTAAAAGCCTTCTTTGGAGCTCAAGAGAAGGCTCAGCAGATAAAGAGCATTTCCTTCTCTTTCAGAGGATTGGAATTTGGTTCCCAGTATCTATGCTGAGTGGCTCACAACCATATGTAACCCTAGCTGCTCCAGGGCTTCTGATGTCCTCTTCTGGTCTGATGGCACTTGCACACATGTGTATGTGCATACACATACAGATATACACACATACATATGAATAAAAACAAAGTATCTAAAAACTAAAGAAACCAATACAAATGTATTCTTTGCACTTTAGTGAAGAAAAATCAACCACTGATATAGGAAATTTTAGTCTATCTTCTTCCTCTATTTTAGAGCACTTGGCTTCTCTTTAGCTAGCCTTCCAGCTCTTCTTTTATTCTGTGTGCATTAGGTGCATTAGAATTCCTGGTTCAGATTTGTTCTCTGTTCACATGACCTTCTCTTCAAAGCCATTATATCTTTTCCTCAAGATTCCATTTTGAGAATGACTTTGGTTGTCTCCCTCTGTCTATTGATTGGGTAAAGCAGGAAGCTGAACACTGAGAGGGTTGGGTGCAGGTCCAGTACTCTCATTGGGAATAAAAGGGAACTAAGCCATAGGAAGGTCTAGATCGATTTGCATCCCAAATGTTGCTTCTCTGGAGCACAGGGACCCAGAAAGAAAAACAGCTCAAAAGAGGCATGGCAGAGAGAGTCCATAAGGATTGTGTAGGAAAGGGCTCTAGAGGGTGGGTGAGTTAAACCAGCACACACAGCACTTGAACATGGTGACTTTAAGGGAGAGCGCTTCAAGGGAGAAAAGTGAAATATTACTCTTAGGTCTTTACAGACAATATCTTATTTTCTTTCTTTTGGGGGATTAACATGGGTTCTTTATCCAGAAAAGTTCCAGGAAGTCCTGCCAATGTGATGAGGTCAACTTTTGTCATTCATCCTCTCTGGCTCTGTGTGTTGGCTTAGTCTGGTTTCATCTTAGGTAGAGAGAGAAGAGATGGCTCACACTCTGGGTTTGCAATTTACTTATTTAAAACAGGCTTGCTTTGTGTCTTGGGTGCATCGTGTTTCTCTGCTGGTGCCTGCCTCTTTGTCTTGAAGCTTATAGCCTGTTAGAACTTGTTTCTTGTGCTCTGTGTCTTCTGGCTTTTGTAGCACACTGGTTTTATCTTCATTGCCAACTCGACTGGATTTTGAAACATCATGAAAATACAGCTTTGGGTTTGTTTGTGAGGGTATTTCCAGAACAGTCTAACAAAAGAGGGAAGGCTCACTGTAGATGGGGACAGCACCATCTCATGAGATGGGTTCCTGAACTGTACAAAAAGAAGAAAGTAAGCTGTGCACTCAAATTCATCTCTCTTTGCTTCCTGATTGTGGGTGTAGTGCATTCAACTGCCTCAAGTTCCTACTTCCATGCCTTTCCTGACATGGCAGACTAAAGCCTTCTAGCTTTAAACCAGCATAAACCCTTTTGCCATTAAGGTAAAACCATGAGAAAAGTAAGGAATACACTATAAAACACAGTAACAGGCACTATGTACATAGACTGTTTCTTCTGAAGAACCTTCCTTGGTATAACTGAGTATTTCCAGAGATGCCCACTGCTCTTTCTGGCCTCAGCGTGCATCTCTTGAAGTCAGTACTCTGTCAATGAATGCAAGCAGACATAGCTTGGGACTATAAAGATCTGAATTAAGGGTAAGACCAAAGCAACTCACATCAGTGGATTGCAGGAAGAACCCTCATCTACTTACAGAATTAAGGTAGAGCTGCTTCCGAGGCAGAGTTAGAAATACACAGAAATCTGAGATTCCCTTCAAAATACCCCAACGGCTACCAGCAAGTGTGTACTACAAAGAGTCCGCAACAGCAGCATCACCACTTGACTTCAGAGCAACTGGCTGACTCTATGCTTTCTTTGGTTATTTCACTAGTTAGTTTTCAGCAACATGACATAACTAGAATCACCTGGGAATAGGGAGGCTCAGCTGAGGAATTACCTCCATCAGATTGGCCTGTGAGCCTTTCTGCCTGTGGAGCATTTTCTTTATTCGTGATTGATGTGGAAGGATCCAGATCACTGTGTGGGTGGTGTCACCCTCCCCCCAACCCCGGGCAAGTGGTCCTGGGTTATGTAAGAAATCAAAATGAACAAGCCTTGGTGGCTTCTGCATAGGTACCACACTCATGCACACACATCCTTTCTCTCATACAAAGGTACATGATTTGGGCCCCAGACAGAGGATAGTGAATATTTTTGTCTCTATTTCATAATAATAGCTATGGTTTAGCCATGACACCAAGATCTGAAACAGGGCACCACAGACTTACTTTGTTATTGGCTTCTTGCATAATCATCATTACTGTCTAAGCTGGGAATGTTTCTAGATTTTGAATGTAGGCTCTCTAGATTTGAAAGGACATTCCCCACTATTAATCAAATGCCCACTGTGTACAGAGCTGGGAATATATGCTATATGCTAGGCAGAAGGGTAGGGAATCAGCGTTCTTTTCTTTTGAGGTCCTTGCAAACATAGACACTCTACTGTTAAGTTAACTCAAGCAACACTCACTTTATGGGATTGTTGGAAGGATGGTGTGGGTTAAGCCTGTTAAGTGCCTGATACACAGAGAGTGTTTAGCAACTGCAATCATAGCATAACTACCAGTATATATATAATGCTTGTGACAAGCTAGTTGCAGACAAACTCCATGAAATCCTTCTTTGTTGAAGAGCTCTGGAAATCCACAAAGAGAGCAAAGAATTCATTAGTCAAGACAACAAAACAATACAAGCAAAAAGAACTAGACAATGAAGAAATTTATTCGATGATTTCTCAATGAGTTGTGAAACAGGTGTATATGTAGAAATCACACTTGTTCCTTCACATGTAACAATTGAGATGGTGCCTTGACGGAGGTGCAGTCCGTGTGGGCAGATAAGATGCTCTCTAAGTGTCTTCTACTGTGTCAGTGACAGTCATTACTAAAATTGTGGCTCTTCAAAAGCCCACTGGGCTTTTTAGGAGATGAACGCCAGAGTGGTTAAAAAGTAGAGACAAAGCTAAGAAAAGCACCAAACTGAAAAACAAAAACAAAACAAAACAAAACAAAAAAACCCCTCAACAACACCAGTGCTTGCTAGCAGTCATCTAAATGATTTGTCAGTGGTACACAGAGCTAGGAGAAGAAGGTCCCCCAGAAGGACGTTCATAAAAGCACCAAGAAGGACTGGACAACAAGCCCTTTTTGATACTGAAGGGAAGTACTTGAGGGCTGAGTTTGATGCCAAAGGCTAGGACAACACTGGGGACAAAGATTCTATTTAAACTTTCTGAAGATACTTCAGTAAATAGAATCAAGAAGAACTGGAAAGAGAATTCTGTTCTTTGGGTGGAATTGACTCAACTATTATCCATGGCATCTCTCCACATCTCACCACCCCTTATTAGCTCGATCTTGGTGATGGCATGTTTCTAAACAAGCTCCATGGGCTCTTAGTTGTCTTTCCTACAACTTCCTGAGAAAGTAAAGGAAAGAAAGACAGGAGAATGACTTGTAGTTCAGTGGTAGAGCACTTATCTCGCATGTGTGAGGCTCTGGGTTCGGTTCAATTCCCAGTATATATGGGGGGGGGAGGTAGGCATAGAGAGAGTGTGAGAGAGAGGGGGGAGAGGGGGAGGAGAAAGGGGAGTCAGGAAGGAAGGCAGGTAGAAATGATTGGAACAGGAGGGAGGTAGAGAGGCTTGGAGGAAAGGATCTGAACCCAGGCAATAAAGGATTTGAATGACATGAAGCACAAACCAGAGACAGGGTGGTTGAAGGTTCACAGTCTAAGAAGAGAATGCAGAGTGATATTGTCAAGAGGTTAGGACGATTGGGAATCCAAGGACACTTGGCTAGTGGCTGCTGGGGAAGCTGTATTGAATTCAGGAATTTCAATCTGCAGCTCCGGGTGAACTCAAATAAATCAGTGCAAACTAGCTGCGGTGCAGACCAGTGCTGTGTGTCAGACAAGCCTCCCTCTCATTCCCCTGAGTCCCACCTGACCCTTCAACTAGCAGGGCAGGGAAGGAATGTAGGTGGAATCTGCTAAGGCTGGGGCTCTTCCAGGGGAAACAGAACTCAGAGCTGAGCAGGAAACTGCTGGAGAGGAGCTTAGTAAGACACAGGGTGAGCAAGGCAAGGGGACATTAACCACTATGGTTCTGGGTTCTGACCCTCAGACTCAGAATGGCTTTATTGTTTTCCCTTGGAGTTCATCTCCTTTTGTACACCATCTACGTCCTCCTCTCAGTTTGGTATGTTCTCTGTTTCTCTACAAGTGGGGTATGGTGTGAAGGGGGGACCCAGCAACCTGAGTCCTAAGGAATAACTTAGGACTTGACCTCCATTGGCTGCAGGAAAATAATTCCAGATTTTAAAATGGCTTTGGTGAGATTCATCATGGAGGGCTGCAAGGCTTTGCCAGAGAAGGTTTTCTTTTTCTTTTCTCTTTTTTTATTTCTTCTCTCTTCTCCCCTTTGTAGAGGTGAATCAGAGGGGAAATAGTTTTGAAGAAGAATTAGAGAAGTGGCTTGATCCTTATATCATCCAACAAAAGGAAGGTTGTATCCTGTGATATAGCCAGTTACGGCTGGGAAGATGGCTTAACTAGTAAAGTGTCTTCCAGTTAAGCACGAGGATCTGCGTTCAGATCCTCAGCATCCTTGTGGAAAAGCCAGGTGCAAGGTGCATGCTTGTAATTCTAATACTGAGAACATGGAGACAGGGGGACCCTTGGGGCTTGCTGGCCTCCAGCCTGGCCAAATCACTGTCTACAAGGTTTACTCAGAGATCCTACCTCAAAAAGGATGAACACACAAAAAGCAGGCATGCACATTCCATATACCTCCATGTGCACGTACACACACACACACACACACACACACACACACACACACACACGAGGGGGAGAGAGAGAGAGAGAGAGAGAGAGAAAGAGAGAGAGAGAGGGAGGAAGAAGCAAGAAATAAGAGTGTTGCCCTATCCCTGTTATCCCAGCTGTCCAGGTGGGAGCCGGAAGATCAGAAATATGGGAGTTCAGTATCATCCTTGATTACATACTAAGTTCAAGGCCAGACTTGTCTACACAAAAACCTATCTCAACAAAAGAAAACAAAGCAGGGACTAGGAAATAAGGGTGGCGGTTCAAAGGAGAAATAAGAAGCAGAGGTAAAGAAGAGAAATGAAAAGACAGAAAGGAAGAATGAAGCATATGTTATGGACATGTTGATGAGAGTGACAACCTTTGACTTAAACATGAAGATCCAGAATGGAGTATGGCATGTACCATAACTTCTAACTTGGTTATTATCTTGATCTCTGTTGAGTTTACCTCATAAAAACCTGAAAATCAACTCCCACACTGTTTCCATTGGGAAAAGCCATTTAAACTCTTTTGTTCTCTTACACAGTCTAGACTACTACACATTTAGGACATACATGGTCGATATTGGAAACTAACCTGAGCATACCTTTTGTGTGCACATATATGACTAGAAGTGCATTTGTACCCTGGGTAATTTTCTCTGTAAATCCCTGAACTCGCAGATGGTTCCGCCATGCAAACGTAAATGAGTGCACCAGATAAAAATGGCTAGAACTCCCTAGGGAAAATGCCTTTACAGTATTCTAACTGTCCAACAGTACCTCATGAAGATGGAAGAGCGGAAGGAATGTGGGAGGAAGTTTCCTGGCCGTGGAGTGAGCACCTACCATGTGGAATGGAGTGGGTCACAAACCCGTTTATATTTAATCTTACAATTCATTTAGTTTAATCCCTGCTTTTAGAGTAGTGTTTCAACATACTGTGCAATTGAGACAAGCCTTTCTGGTAAAGTGTCTTAGAGAGAGGCCATTTCTATTTGGAAAGCCAGCTGTGAGGAGCTGGAAGGCACACAGCTGCAGACAGCTGGGGGGCTGGTACTGAAACAGGATCCTGGGAGAAGTGAACTTCAGTTTGCAGGCCCGAGGCTGTCTGTGAGAACACTTGTCAGCACGAGAAGTCTGCTTGGCCATGCCTTCCTTCTTCTTGGTTACCAGATGGAACTCAACCAAGAGATTCCAGACACTTAAGGACTAGAACAGGGTAACCCCCTTTATAATTCACACACAGACACACAGGTGCACACACAGATACACAGACATAGATGCACACACACAGACACACAGACACAGACAGATACCCACATAGAAAGAGACAGATACACAGACACTAATACATGCAGACATCCACACAGACACAAACACACAGATATAGCCGTCTTCACATACACACAGGCACACACACAGAAACACACATACACAGACACAGACAGATACCCACACAGAAAGAGACAGATACACAAACACATGCTGACATCCACACAGACACCAACACACAAACAGATATAGCCAGTTTCACATACACACAGACACATTCTCACAGATACACACACACACACACACACACACACACACACACACACACCATGAAAGTAGAATGAGCACTGCTTTGGGAAAGGAATGGGAGTAGGGAGAAAAAGAGGGTATGGGGTGAATGTGGTCAAAGTCCATGATATACATGAGGAAAATGTCTATATACAATAGATATATGCTAAGTAATAAAACAACAGCAACCATCTAGACAATCAATATAGCTCTGTGGGGTGCATTTGGATCTCCTAAATTGCATTGCTGTCACTATCTGTCAAATGCTTTTGAAAAGAAAAGATAGCTATGTTGAAAAGCACCTAAGTACTGTGGGAAGGCAACCTTTTGGAAGGTACCGCAACCTCCTATGTATCTATATCTTTATTGAATTTAAAAATAAGCTTCTGCTTCCATTCTTCTTCTATTTTTTTGTTTTGTTTTATTTTATTTTATTTTTTTTTGAGATAGGGTTTCTCTGTTGCAACTCTGACTATCCTGAAACTCATTCTGAGACCAGCTGGTCTCGAACTAACAGAGATCCACCTGCCTCTGCCTACAGAGTGCTGGGATTAAAGGCATGCGCCACCACCGCCTGGCAAGCTTTTGCTTTTCAACAGGAGTGTTTAATTGTAATTGCTACCCTGATGTCTGGGAAGAGGAGTCATGGTCTGGGGGGTGCCATAGTTTGAATCTGTCCTCCACAGGTTCATGTGTTGGCAGTATAATCATCAACACAACATGTTAAAGGACTCACTCAAGACACTGGGAAACAGAATATAAAATACATAATTCTCAGTCGGCCTGAAGAGAGGCCTGTGTATTGAGAGCAAGCCTTGGTTTACTAGAAGTAATGGGTACATCTCTGAATGTTATTTTAATAACACCTCTTGAATAGGAGATTAGGAAGATGTTAAACTATGTAAATCTGGACTTTTAAGAGCATTGATAGCATTCTGAGACAGTGGTCGATGTTTAATAGGACCCAATACTTCTCAATGAATGCTGAATGGAAGGAAACTGAGACATGTGGTGGAGAGAGAAAGGTCATTTGAAGCAGTGGGTGATGTCACAATTCAAGAGGAGTGAAGCAGAATTAAGGCTCCTGCATCACGAGCTCATCTACACAGCGGATGGGTTGATCAATGTACATCCAAGGACCCAGAACTGTGGCTTTTCTGCCAGGCGAGAATTTTAGCTTTTGAGTTGGAAATCTGAGAGAACTCCAGGAGTCCAGCCGACAAGTCCAAATTCAGGAGTGAGTTGGGAAGAGTGAGTCAGGGTTAGGGAAACTCAGGCGATGGCAGTTATTCCAAGCTTGGGTTTCTGTCTACACTAGACAATACAAGACAGGGGCTGTGCCGCAAGAAGGGAATTCCTATTCGTGTTTAGGCACTTGGATGTGTGTGGAGGGAGGAAGCTGCTAGGGTATAGACAGACTCAATGCCCTTGACTCTAGGAATGGGTAGGGCTGAGTCCACAGGGATCATTAGGACAGCTGTAGGCATGATGGACGTGTGCCCAACAACCAGCTTTGATGTGGCAATGAACACTTCACCTGTACTGAACCTAGTGATTCTGAATTTTATCCCCCCCCAACAAACCTCTGTTTTAAGAAAGAGAAATCCCCTTCATGCCATTGTAATGCTATGAATGAGCTGTTAATTGCCATCAACTTTTGTTCTGAATTCAGTTTAAAAGGTCCATTTGCCAAACTCAGTTTGTGGAACCTGCAACTTGCAGCTACAACAAATCACGGCGCCAATGGAAAGAACGCTGGGATTGCATCCCAGTCATCATCTGCTAAGCAGGCTGTCTTTACAGATTATTTCACTTCCTTTGGCCTTAGATTTCTTTCATTTCTATGAAAGCAAACAACCAAACAAATCCATAGGTTGGTGTAGTGACTCAGGCCTCATGTTGAGGTCTGGACCAGTGTAGTGGTTTGGGTAAGAATGGCCCACATAGGTTCTTATATTTGAATACTTGGTCTCCAGCTGGTGGAACTGTTTGAGAAGAATTAAGAGGTGTGGCCTTGTTAGAGGAAGTGTGTCACTAGGAGGATGCTTTGGGGTTTCAAAAGTCCACACCAGTCTCAGTTAGCTCTTTCTGCCTTCTGCTTGTGGATCAGATATAAGCTCGCAGCTGCTTTTTCAGCTTCTGCCTACCTGGCTCCCATGCTTTCTGCCATGATGGTCGTGGACTCTAACCCCCTGAAACCGTAAGTCCCAAATTAAATCCTTTCTTTTATAAGTTGCCTTGGTCATGATGTTTTATCACAGCAATAAAAACACAATTAAGACACCCATGGAGGAAGTTCTAGGTCAGCCTAGTTTCGAGACCTTGCCCCAAAATTCCTTTCTTTAAATAATTTCAGTATGAAATATCCTATCAAACAATATGCATGCGCATGTACATACACGTGTGATTAAAACAACACTTCCTGCTCAACTCACCAACTCGCATGAAAATACTACAGTGCCTTTGGTGACTGTATGTTTGCTAACTTTTTATCAGCGTCTTTTGTGGACTGTACATTTTCTTGTCCCATGCACAAAACTCTCACAATCTTTTATTTTTCATCTCCTTTCTTTTTTTGAAATCTGTGTGCATTCCTTAACAATCCATTACTAAATTCTGTATGTTTTAGACTGTTTGAAGACCATTGTAACTCTACATGGAGCTTGGGTTTCCTTATGTATAAGTCACAGTTGTGAATTTGCTTGTTTGTTATTTGCTTCTGAGAAACAGGAACTGATCTTGAGCTTACAAAGATACTTGTAAGAAGGATCTGGTGCCATTCTCAAACACAAAAGGCGGTCAACAAGCAGACCTCAGGAAGGGCTGTTTTGGACAGCTGCTGGGACTTCTTTAGGAGAGTTAATGTGTTTTTCTAGCAATGTCACCACTGACTAACAGCTCCAACTGTATTCTCTCCCTTTATTAATTCTTCAAGGTTCAAAATTACCAGAAACAATCTAATTGGTTCCATTTGGTCATATATTTCTCCTTGCACTCAGAACAATGGTGTCCTGCGATTGGCAGCCTCTTAGATGTACATGGAGAGGGACTAATGCATTTATCTGAAGAAAGTAGGCCTGGGTTTGCCTTCTCTCTCTGAATTAGTTATGATAAGGAGCCTGTGATACCATTCTGTGAAAGTCCTTCTTAAATAATTGGCTGAAGTATTGCATGTGTCCATCCATTTGCTAAGTGAACATAAACCTTTTTCAAAGTGCTTATACTCCATTAGGTACCATGTTAGATGCTGAGAAGATGAAGATGAACAAGATATAGCTGGCTGTAAGCATGCTTGACTATTTTGTCCCACCTACTGAGTGAAGTCCTGTACTCAACTCTCTCTTTAGTCTTCATTATATCATAAGGACCCAGTTAGCATTTTGGTCACTTTACAGAGGAAGCCCAGGGGTTAAAAAGCCCAAGTAAGGATAAGCCTGGATGGGAAGTTCAGGGTCCTGACTTGAGAGCAAGTGGCCTTGCTATCGAGATGAGTTTTAGTGGAGTCAGATCCACGGGCTGGATGTCGATGCTAGAAAAATGGGCATTCGAATGCTGATGAGAAATTTATCAGGTGACGCCAGGAGAGTAGGAGGCTCATCCCAGGCTGAGGGACACACAAGGGAAATGTGGGGAAGCAGTGATGGATGCGAGCATTCAGAAGAAGTAGAGGATCATAAGGGAGTGCCTAGGTGCCTCTCCCTCTTCCTCCTTTTCAAAGTTAATTTCTTGTAGTTTAATATCAATGCATAGAAAACTTCTGTTTCAAATTTTCATGTTTATCTTTTCACTGAGTAATAATTTCATTCAAGAAAAACCATTCTGGGTGGTAACGAGGGTTCAGGATTTATTTACTTAAGATGTGGGCAAAGCCCTAATCAGAACCTCTATCATCATCTAAGCTGGCATTTCCCCCAGTGTGCTTTGTGAAAACTCTTGCCTAAGGCTTTCAGATTTGGTTTGCTGGTTACAATAATATACTTCGCCAATTGCTGAGGCCTTTGTGTGCATCTGTTGTGTATTTAAAGTGGAACCTCATGGAAGATTTAGAGACTCGGGTCACAAAGGCTGCTTGAGAGCTGCACCCTTTCAGACTCTTGCCAGGACTCCATCACTTTGTGTGAACATTTTCAGTCTAGTGTTAAGCATCCTTCCTTATCTTAGTCATCTCTTTCAGCCTTGAGCTCTGGAGACTTCAGCTGTCATTATGGGACTATGAAGTTGTATTCTCTGGGTCAAAACCAGTTGGGATGTGTACTGATACCATCAAACAGACATAGGTTGATTTCCATGCAAGCTCCATAAGAGAAACCAGGAAACACTGAAATCAAGTCTGAAGGTTGAACATTTAGTAAAAGGTTAATTTGCAGGAAGCACCGGATGGGGCCATGGGACATAGTGCTGAATGGGGAAGCAGACTAGCAAATTTGCATAATTTATATCCTCATTTCAACCTCCACAATTAATTGTGAAACTTCACTCTAAGCATTCATCATTCAAGAACATCATTTTTAGAAGATAGGGTGTTTATCAGAAGTGCTTGGGCATACCTTAGAAACTCCTGACGAATCGTTAGTGGTTCCCTATTTTGCCTTAGAAGACAATGATCGCTCCCCCCACTCTCTTTTCCTTTCTTTCCCCCTCCTCCTCCCCATTCCCTCTTCTCCCTCTCCCTCTGGACATACTCTCTGAAGTAATTAACAGGAAAGAATTGAGCTAAAACTGTGGTTTTTAAAATGTTGAACTTGTTGAGTTTTACTAGAGATCCAAGCAGCCTGCACCATGCTCTTCCTCATTATGAAAATCCCTTCGAAGAACACAGGGTTTCAAATGGAAATTTAATGAGCAGAATATTTCCATTTTCATAAGCAGCTTATGACCCTGGAACCTACCTCTCTGGGGGCTCCTGAGGAAAGTTCTATGTCTTAAACAACCCCTAAAGCCCACACTCCGGACATTCTGTTAAATGGGTTTCTTGTCTTTACAATGACAAATAAAAAGGAGGGAGAACAGAACTCAGCCATCCTTCTCACATCTATTAACCCAGGCAAAGCACTGACCTTCAGTTGGTCTCCTTTTTTTTCTGTTTCCTCCACCAGTTGCATGTTCTTAGCATTACAGCATAAATGAGTCTAATTAGGAACATACATCTCGGACTGAAGAAAATCATTTACTGCTCTCCATGAACACTAAATTTAAAAGAAATGGAACAACACAGAGGAGGGTCGTATTCTCTCTCTCTCTCTTTCTCTCTCTCTACCTCCCTCCTTCCTTTTCTTCTTTCTTCATTTCCCTCTTTCCCTCTCATTGTTCCCCGCTCTCTGACCACAGTAATTGTTCTGACTCCGTTTTCAGTGTCCCTAACTGACATCTCGCCTCTCAGGTTTTCATCTCAACTCATTCTTCTTACGTATTCCCCCCTCCCTGTGCCTTACAGATAATGTGAAGCAGATATTTTCTGAAATTCATTTCTAGTTTGTGTAGTAAATTGTTTCCAGAAGTTAACTCCTTTCTTTTGTTCTGGAAGAATTTTTTCCCCTCCAGGCTTATGTTGATCTGCCCGTCCACCACCTACCCTCTGCCTGCTCTATCTGTCAATTCATATATCCATATAGTCTCTCATCCATTCATACACCCACCCACCAACCCATATATCCACCCATCTACCCATCCATCCATCTACTCATCCATTGATCCCACCCATTCATAATAATAGCTTATCAAGAGCAGATATGCACAGAAAATGTTTGCCAATGCACAGGGAGCATCATTTATCCTTTCCATTAATACTGGAATCTGGAAAGACTTTCTTAATATTAAGTAGCATACATATGGTGTGCTCTTTTAACAAAAGGGGGGGGCGATCAGTGGTGTAAGAATACTTGCCACTAAGCCTGATGACCTGAGTTTGATTCCATGAACTCATGTGATAGAAGGAAAGAATTGATGCCTGCAAGTTGTCCTCTGATGTCCACTTGTGCAAATGCATGCATACACCGCACACACACACACACACACACACACACACACACACACACTGAGAGAGACAGAGAGAGAATATGTGGTTTCTAGTGGCATACCGATCTTGAGGAGATATTTAAAAGTTGATTTCTATTCCTCTTTAGGAGATTCACCTACCTATTAGGAAAATCAGGAATCGATTTAGAATTGTTTATAACACACAATTAGATGTCAGAAAAGATACATAACTTAAAAGGCTGAACACGTTTAGGGAATGATTGCACTGAAAAAATAAAGTTTATTAAAGAAATGATCAGGGCTTTAAAAAAAACAGGTCATGTTTTGAGAAATTGAAGAGGAAGATGAAGGTTGATAGCATGGAGGATTAGATATTTTCTGCATGGTTTCTAAGGTTTCTCTATGTATGTTAACCCATCTAATGCCTGTAGAAACCTACGATGAAGTCCTACTAATATATTATTATTATTAATAATATTATTAATATATTATTCTCTAGATGAATAACTTGCAGAACAGCAAAGTTAAGTGGGAATGTAACTGGTATCTGCCACGGTCAAAATCTGAAGCATGGCCAAGGCTATAGGTCACATGCTTTTGACCTTTATGTAGTTGTACTCTGCCTACGAGAGGTGGGAGGAAAGTCTGGGTGGGAAGGGCATGTGAGAGAAACAGCCATGACTGCATAAGGTTGCACTCTTCCTTTCACTAAAGTCATGAATTTATTCAAAGGTAAGTAAAAATTCTGTATTTGCCTGCTTTAGCAAAGGGATATTTGATTATTAATTTTCATGAACTCTGCCTCAGGGAACTACAACAATGGGTTAATTTTTTTCCTGTGAGCCAAGTTTTTTTCCCCAGTAAAAAATAATATTAATACAGAGTTCAGATCCTATGATTTATTGCCTGTTTGAAAATCCTTTCGTCACTGTGTATTTTACCAGTAAATATTTAATCTTTGGCACCAAATGCCACCCTGTGTATTAACTGTGGACTTCATATTTTATGTTAAGCTAAGTTCTAAAATATTCTATGAAAAGAAAGGCTTTTCATATCAATAGTCTACTGACAGTCTGTGGCCAAAGCTATCCAAAATAATACCTGTTGATCATGATACCCTTTTGACAAGCGTGCTTGATGACTGTAAAAGCAAACTTCCCCTCTCTGTCTTCTCTGTATTCGATTACACTTGTTGTACAGTCCCAAGTTCTTATCCCAAACAGTTGCCTTGTGCCCAAAGACATGACCAAGAATAAATAGCCTGGCTGGAGGCTTTGAGCTTTTGCTTGGGTGGCCTCATCCAACTGACAATTTTCTTTTCCTGTCTTTGAGGCTATGGTTTCAAAAACTTAAAACCACCAGACCCAGAAAAGATAAATCTCTCACAGTTTGCTTCAGAAAATCTAAACCCAATAAAATCCACGTTGGTGGTTTCTGGAGAGTACTATTCATCTGTGTCTCAGGAATGGACCTTCAGGCTCTCCCTCTCCAAATGCTAGAATTTCACTCTATTTTGTGATCCTAAACCATCTACTCTATGCTTTCTCTCCTCTCTGCTCTTGTAACACCCTCCACTTAAAAAGACTCTATACCTTCCTGATCTGTTCATACCCTTCTTGACATTTACACTGGGGGAAAGGCCTTTCTCTCCCATACTCTACCTAGTCATCAGAAGCATATCCAGTTTAGACATCTGATTCAAATGAACATCATTTCAAAGCTTAGAAAGTTTATCTTTCATGAAGCCTTCCCTGATTTTAGAAATACATGATTCCACACAATATCATGTTTTGAATTCCACAGTCCAAAACATGTCATCACCAATAATTAATTAATGCTAAGCTTCCTATTTCATATTTTCTTATAATTTATTAGAAACATTAAATTGAAGATTTCAAGGAAATTGTTTGTAGAAAGATTAAAGCGCTGGTTCTCAACCTTTTTAATGCTGCAACCCTTTAGTACAGTTCCTCATGCTGTGGTGGCCCCCAACCATAAAATTAATTTTGTTACTACTTTATAACTGTAATTTTGCTACTATTATGAATCATAATGTAAATAAATATCTGATATGCAGATGGTCTTAGGTCTTATTTCACAAATGATCCTGTGAAAGGATCGTTAGACCCCCAAAGGGGTCACAACTCACAAGTTGAGAACCACTGGGTTAAAGGATACTCAAAGTAAAAAATGAGAAATAACTGCAAAGAAAGACAAATGTTCCTGACTTGATCGGCTCATAGTTTAGCTCTGGGTTCCAGTTTCCTTTCTGTCACTATGACAAACACTATGCCCAGGGAAAATTAGGGGAAGAAAGGGTTTATTTCAGCTTACAGCTTACAGTCCGTCATGGAGGAAAGTTAGAGCAGGAACTCAAACAGGAACTTGAAGTAGAAACCACAGATGAATGCTACTTCCTGGGTCAATTTCTTACATAGCCCAAGACCACTTGCCCAGGGAAAGGTTTGGTTTTCCTAAGTCTGGGTCCTCATACAGTAATTACCAATCGGGATGACTCCAGACAGACATATCCACAGGGCAATCTGATCTGAGCAATCACTCAGCTGAGACTCCTTTCTCAGGTGACTAGGCTGTGTCAAGTTGACAGGACATACGTATTTCAGAAATGACTCATTTCTCTATACAAACAGTTGTAGAAGTATTCATAGAAACTTTACTTATAATGTTCCAAAAGGAGAAATAATCACTGAATATAAGGGAAAGTAAGGGCCTATGAAAAGGAGAGCCTTCATTTTATATCTGTACAGTATTTACAGATTGGCAAACAAAGTGAATGAATAAAATAAAAAGGAAAAGATCCTAGAGGATACTATGTGATTTAGTTTGTATAAAAGTCAGTACGGTTTCGGTATCATGACTAGACACCAGTGGTTTCCTGCCAAGGTGGGAGAAATGCCTGAGAAAAACAATAGAAAGCATAGGAATGTCACTTTGGTGGTGATGAGCGTGTTCATTATTTTGATTATGTTAATGATCTCAGGGTTATACACATCTATCAAAATTCATCAAGGTACAGACTTCACACATATGCATTCCGTGTCAGTGACATCTCAATAAAAATGCTCAATTAAAAAAATAACAACAACAACATAAAAGATAATGAACAAATGCATTTGAAAGGAATCATTAATAGAGAGGAGTACGTGTGAGAGCAGGCCTGCCGAAAACTGTACAACATGTTAAAAAAAAAAATTACCACTGGATATTGTATCCCTTCCTTTGCTCTTCTGTGGAAAAATACTCGACAAGAAGGTATTAAGGGAAGAAAGTTTTATTTTGGCTCACAGTTGGAGGGGGCTACAATCCATCCGCAGCAGGAAAAATACGGCACGAGGGAATGGACGGTGGCAGGAAGTGAAGCTACCGGTCGTGTTGCATCTGCAGTTAAGAAGCAAAGAGTGAACAGGAAGTGAGGTTGGTCTATGAAGCCTCAAGCTCTGACCTAAGTGATCCGTTTCCTTCAGCAAAGGTCCACCTCCTAAAGGTTCCACAACCTTGCCAAATAGTGACAAAAGTCAGAGACCGAGTGTTCAAACACATGAGTCTGTGGGGACACTTCACATTCACACCCTAGCAGGGCTGTCATTGTGCGGAGGAGGAGACTCGTGACACAGGACACTTAGCTGATGTGATAGGTTAATGGAAATTCTTAATTTCCCCCTGACACATGCTAATACCTTCAGCACAGCTAGTACTCAGTCTACTAGAGCATTTTTCTATTCAGCCTCTGCAAGTCTGCTCAGAAAAAAAAAAAAAAGAAAAAAAAAAGTTCATTTATCAAAGGTCAGTTAAGGTTGTTCCCAAACCATGTGGTTCCCACTGTAGCTAGACCCATAAATGTAAATTTCAATTTGACTTTATATAAAGCAGTGGAATATGAACGTGAACAGGTATTTTTCTGGTTATTTGGAAACAAAGTTGAAATCTTTTGGAAGGAGCTGATAAAGATAGCATGATTTTCAAAGTTTTTCTGTAAAAGCTGCTATTGATTTTATGATAGAGACTAACATTTTTATTAAAAATCTAAAAGTCTGGAAGGCTGAAATTTACTTTCTTAAAAAATACTGTTAAGGTTTGGCTTCATTTTGAGGAAAAAAAACCTCATAATCCTTAGATTGTGCATAATGCTTAGAACTATATTATTTAGGAAGTAAAGACTAGACAAAATTCAAGTCAGAAGATTCAAAGTATAAGAAGAAAATTTGAACTTGCTATAAGATTGATAAATGAGTTTACTCTATTTGCTTTCAGTTAAAATTATTATTATTATGTTCTTGAAAGTCTTCATTGACACATCATCACCTTTAGTGACTATTTATGAACTTTAAAATGGAGGGTTTCTGTGACATGTTTCTGGTTCGCTATCCATTTTGCATCATCCTTGGTGCTGATGAGGTTAGCACTGTTTCCTTTAACTCCCAGCCCATGGCTGCTTAGATGAAGAAATCTCTAGGCACTGCCTGGACAGAATATTGAACTCAGTAATTTAAGATCTAAGAACAGAAGCAACAATTCTTCCCCTAGTAAACCGTCCCTCTTTATTTTCTCACACTCCTCAGACAAGGTCTAGGTCGAAATTAATAAGACCTCTGTCAGCCTGGGAGGTGCTGACTCCTGTGAGTCCAGGTGTCGAGACCAATCAGTGAGATGTTGACCCAGGATGATTGAAGGCTCTGGTACTGGAGGGACTCTATGAATCATATTTGAAGAGGGAATCAAAAGGTCACATCCAGGGATGTTTGTACCAAGTGTTGGGACTAATGACTGAATAAGGTTGTAAATGGAAAGATGAGTCAAAGGTACAAACCCACATGATTGGAAGCAGGAGAAGTTTCATATGAGATTAGCCAGGGCTAAAGTTATGATCAGATCGAGGCAGGAGTTTGTTCTTTGAGCAATTTGGGCTTATAAAGTAGATAGGTTAGAGACTAACTATGAGAAGGTTAAAATTCTCTCTCTCTCTCTCTCCCTCTCTCTCTCTGTGTGTGTGTTTAATATATGAAGCTCAGTCGTTAGTGAACTACACTTTTGGGAGATGCTAAGTTGAACAAGTTTCCATTTTCCCTAACCCTGTCTCCGAAAAGGGTAAAGAAAGGCAAGCTTTCTCCCATGAGCAGCAGTCTTGCAATCTCGTCCTTTGACAGCCACAGTGCTTGCTGTTGTTCCTTGTCAACAAACTGCAGGTTCATAGACAGTCTCTCTAATACCCCTATCCAATAAAGACATCTCCCCAGAGTAGCTTTCTTAGCTCCTGGGTACCCTGTAGGATTTGACTGTCTCTTTCTATAGGTTCCTAGGTGGGAGCATTATACTTTGCTTCCTCTGTATGTCTGTCCCACCCTGCTGTGTTAGTCTCAGGGAGATGGTAGCTTTTAGACTCAACATATATCTGTGATGGAATGAGCAGCTTCCCCACTGTGCTGACATTCTCAAACCAGACAGAGTAATTCTCAGGTACCAAATAAGGGTATCCCCTAATATGAGGCCAGGAATAACTCTCTCTAGGAGCCCCAGTAACAATTTCTCCTTCTAACGATTTCTTTCACTCATTTCTTTTCCTATATTGATAAGGCTGAGTGGGGCACACATTTGAATTTAGATGGTCCTTTGAAGTCCTTAAGCCTTGGGGGTACTAAACAATACCCCAATAATTTTCTGATGAATCTATTGGTTGCTTGGTTCTTCTGTTTATGTTTAGTCTCAAGTCTTTGCTAGCAAGCAAAACCAGACTCGATTCTTGTTAACCATAATTTTGTAATTGATTTTACCTCCCACCACCACTGGCATTGGTAAGTTAAACAGTTTTTTAGATGTACATAATTTGGGGGTTTCATATTATCCAGAGAATCTGGAGAATCTGACCTATGCATACTTCAAGTGAATACCAGCAACCCCATCTGAGAAAAATAAGTATAAGTTTTTGCTCACAGGCCAATTTCTCCTGTGTTTTTAAAGACTCACTTATGCATGGCTGCTTCCCTACTGGATCAGAGCACTGTGCACAGTGACCAGAGTCACCATCTCAGAATTCTAGGTATACTAGGGAGGCAGAAGTCACTGCCTACAAATATATAATGTATTACTTCGGGAACAGTCATCAGATAGGTCATCAGGATCATTCATCTTTTCCTGGACCTTGCCAAAATTTGTGAGAATGGCTTTCAGCGCGTTGCATCAGCTCTCTGTCTCAGGTACTAGATTTATAAGGCCAGAGGACTGGGCAAGGTCATCTCTAGGGATTCAGCTCTGATATTTCTAAATAGTATGAAAATAGAAAACTCTTTCTCCCTGATCATGTCCTATTGTATTAAGGGTATGCTTTATCCTTTCAAATGCAGACTCAAATATCTTTGTAAAGAGGAGGGGAAGCCAGCCTCTCTCGGCTTTACTTTAGAGAAAGAGCTCAAACTCATGTGCTAGCATGACTAAACAGGAGAGCAAGGGAGAACTAGATGAGGATGCATAGAACACTAATATTTTGTGACTAATGGCTAATTTCCTGTGGATGAGTGGCACATGGGGGTTACTTTCTTTCCCTGTGTTCAACCGCCTTGTGTTCCACACTGAAGGGCACTGGAGGAGGAACCAACAAATGGAATGATACAAGATGGTGGAAGGACGAGACTTCAGCCACACATTTATTTCAGAACCTGGCTGACTGTGAGTACAAAGACTTGAGAAGTAAGCTGGGCCCCAGAGGCTCTTGAGGCTGACAAGGCGCCGTGGGGAGGATGAAGAGTGTCTGTGCAGAAGGAAGCTGATTGACAGCAGTCCAGGAGATGGTATGGCCAATGGAGTGCCTGCCTACCTCTGGAGTATCTGTTACAGATACGGTTGACAGAACTTCCTTGCACTTCTTATGGTTTCTAGTTGTGGCTCCAACTGTGTAAACACTTGGTGCGAGCCGATTTCTGGCTGGAGTCTGTCCAGCTCTGTTGCGGGTAGGGGGTGCGGCTGTGGTGAAGAATTAACTCAGCTCTAAGTTAGAATTGTATAGTTGCTTTACTGTCTCCAAAACATGTGACCTGGAGAATATAGCGTTTTCATCTTTACATCACAAAGTAGAAAATGTGATAAAAAATATAAAGCAAGTATTAACAGAAGCCATTTTTTAAAAAGTGAATAAACCCCTCTTAGGTGTCAGGTGAAGTGTAAGGCTCACCTCTAATTTTAAGTGGCATTTCTACCATCTCCAATCTCCTTTTGTTCTTCTTGGGGAGAAGAAGAGGATGACCTCTTGGGGAGGCCATCTGATATCTTCAAGATTTGGGGCAATTTTTGACATCTTTGACATTCTGTGTAATTACTTAACCCAGTTCAGAAAGCTCTTAGTTTCTGCATGAAGACAGTGTTACTGTTCACATCAAACATGGTGGTCTTCTTAATCAGTCTTAAGCCAACAACAAGGTTAGGCCACCTCGCCTGTCAATGGTGATACTCACTAAAAAGCCAGATAGTTTCTTTCCCCGTTGCTGTGATTAAACACCTTGACTAAGGCAACTTAAAGGGGGAAGAGTTTATTTTGTCTCATAAGGTACAGTCCATCATGGTGGGGAAGTTAAGGCAGAAAGAAATAGCTTGAAGCAGCAGATCATATCATATCCACAGTAGAAAAGCAGAGGGCCATGAACAGAGAGCTCAAGTTACTTTCTCCCATCCAGACAGTTCAGGATTCCAGCCCAGGGAATGGTGCTACCCTCAGTGGACAAATTCTCCCCACCTCTGTTAATACAATCAAGGCAATCCCCCACAGTCATATTCAAAAGCCCACATATTTCTAGGTTCTGTCAAGTTGGTGATCAATGAAAACTACTTTGTGTAGAAATACACAAAATATTTTCTAATGGAGGAATTTGAAAATGATTACTTTTTAATCTGTTAAGAAACTATGTGGTAGTACCAGAGAGAATAGAAATGATGCCACCAGGCTGACATCTCTCTGTATATTCTAGAAGTTTCTGGTCTCTGAGGACATGCAAAATAGAAAAGAGCACTTTTATTAACAGAGAGCATCAATGTCACACATCAAGAAGACATCCCCTCTCCATCTCTCTCATGACCAGCTGTATAAATCAGGCCACTTTCTTCTTAACAATCTCCAAAAGCTCAATCATCATTAATAGAACAGTATGATTTATCAGGAAGATTAGAGTCCCATTCTAAAGCCCTCAATAATGCCTTGTGCCTTAAAGAGAATATTTAAGTGTAGACATACAGAACTGATGGACTTTGCCATGCGATCTGCTTCTTTAATTGTGCTCTGGTTAAAAAAGTAACTCTGGGCAACACTATTGAAGAGTTAGGAGAGGAGACACTGAGGTCCTGAGCAGTAGAAAGTGAAATTGGAGAAGCAAATGTAGCAAGGAGGGGGAAAGTGTTGGATCCTGAGATTTAGAAAAGAAATGCCGTCTTCTTGGTCCCTCCACCTGAAGACTTAAGGGATTGTCCTTTCGACCACGTGTGATGGTCAGGAAAATGTACGCTCTTAATTCATGACACTGACTCGGTCTGAATCAATCTGTGGGGATGGAATGCATCTCAGAGGTAAAGCATTATGACTTCACGTAAAAGCAGACAAGCAGCGTGAGAGATTTTAAATGCTGTACTCAGATCTAAGTGCCCAGTTCTGATCAGGACCTGGTTTTCCAGACCATTACTTCACCCACGGACCTAGCTGATTTTCCACCTCACAGAAGAAGTTCAGAACACTGAACAGATTAATTTTTTTACAGTGTAGCATTTATTTCCTTAAGAGGCCGAGGGAGGGCAATGGGCTGGTTAAATGCTGACATTGATAAGTTGGGTCCGCACGACTCTCTAACTATAAAACCTCAAGTAATATTTTAAATGTTTTAAAAAGTTTCTCCTTCTGTAACACGGGCTAATTGAGAGGTTAGTAAGACAGCGAACACGAAACGCCCAGCCGAGTCTGACATGCGTCATCTCTTTCAGCATGTTAGCTGTTGGTTAGCATGCGTGCAGAATGTGGCAATTGAGGACAGCTTGATGCTTTACCCATTTGTCCTGATGTCCCAAGTGCTTATCACCTCATACTTAGTCATCACTCACCTTTGGGGGTGGGGTTATTTAATTTGCTTTTCTCTGGCAGTCCAGTCACCATCACCTTGTTCCCACAGAACACCCAAAAAGGGCTGAAGCCGTATGAGGCCATTATAGGCAGAATTGCAAAGGAGAAAGGGCTGGTGACGAGTGGTTTGGAGTGACTGTGGTTTATTTTGACCTTTGCCGGTCCAACCACCATGTGAGAAGTAAGAGGGTCTATCTGCCTGATTTAGTTCATTAGGCAGAAGCCTTATCTCTCTCCTCTCCATTGGGCAGAGTTCTATCACTGTGTCTTCAGGCACAATCTGAACTTTAAGGCATTTAAGCTTTTGGCTGCAAGTCTTCCTTCTTGTCCAGGCTTTATTCTAATGCCAATCCTCAGAATGTTGTGTGTCTCCCTCCTCTCTCCGTCTGGAGCTGTTCCAACAGTCCATCATCTAAATCCTGGCCTGCCATGTTAAAAGTTTCCTTTGCATTCTACCTCAAACCCATACTTTGCACACTATGGAAAGGATCTAACCCATTTGTTCCTGCCTATTTTGCTGTCCTGCTTTTGGCCACAGTGTCTCCTGGTGATAAATCTTAATACAATTCTCTCTTCTTCATGGGTTTTCTCTCCTTGACAGGGTGGTGAAACACTTTCTTTGAAAACAGCTCCTGGAATATCTCGGCTCTTTGGTTCTGTTTGGATCAGAGCAGCCAGTCATTTCCCTGTGCTCCTTGGTGGTTTGGGGTTCTGGCACCATTGGGGATGATGGAATCTCACTTAGAAATGCTTGCTATGAGGCATCACCCAGGCCACTTACTCTTTCTCCCAGCCAACAGCAGAAGCCTACATTCCTGTGATATTGCTGTATTTGGGACAGATCCTTCTAGAAGGAAAGTGTCCAGCTGGATTTGCAGCCATGTTACTCCTTCACACTTTCAACAACGTATTCTATTCTCCTAGCTCTACAGGAGTCTTGTCTCCTTTACACCAAGACTTCACAGTCTCTGGTGTTTTCTTGATTCACCTTGAATACTTAGAGCCAGCTCTTCTGTCTCTAGCATCCTGACTTCCACTGACCTGGTTCTTCATCCCTCCCACAAACTCTTAGCATGGTACCATGGTGCCCTGGAAGGAGCATTAAGTGGGTGGCTGCACAAATGTGTCACCTCGGCCATGCTACACCACTGCTTTGGGTCTTTGCTTTTCTTTTTCCTCCTAAACACATGGACTGGATCAAATTATGTTTCAGGGGCTCTTCCTGCTGGGGAAGCATGCTGTGAAGTGGGGATGGGAGGGACTTTGAAAAGCCCTGGAATGCATTGCTCAGCGGAAAATTAGTTGAATCAGTTTGTGGTAGTCTATGATAACAATTACAGTGACCTTGATTTTCTGAGTCAATAGGCTGATTTCTTTCTTCAACCTTCTTGTTAATGCCATCTTAAGATAGAGATTCTATGAGTTTACCAGCTTCATGTGTTACCCTTTCAGCCCTTTCTTATTGACCAGCTCATCCCCAACCACTGAACAAGAGCTTTGAAACAGTCATTCGTAGTCTGATTTCTCTTTAGATCACGTAAATTTTTCACTTAAACAACTTGTTTATTCATCATTCATTCATTCCTTTGTTCGCTAGATGACTGTCCTAGACACTACAGCCTCAAGGAACTTATGCTCAAACGAATTTAATTTTATTGTCTAAATATTGTTTATAAAGGGCCAGTTTTGGTCTGGATTTGCCAGCATTGTTTTTGAAGCTATCTTTTAGTTCATTGTATTGTTTGAGAAAGAAAATGGGAAAAAAAAAAAAAGCCAGAACTTATACAAGATTTACTCAATTTGGGAATGAGTGCTGGCTGCAGATTCCCGTGGAAATGTTTTGACTCAGCTCACTGGATGGAACATTAGGACTCACGTGGAAACATGGGCCTCACTTAAATCTCCATTGTTACACGTTAAGAATGATATTTTTTAGTATTGCTATCATGAGAGATAGACTAACTAGGTGTGTGATTCTCACCCCAGGGAAAATAAGACATGCACTGTTCAGGTAGATTTTTCTTTGGCTTCTTCATAAGGGGCTCAATGGCAAATAGATATGAAATTTTACATTGTAGGCAAAAATTCATTATCATGGTCTTTGGTCTTAGTCAGTGCTCTATTGCTGTGAAGAGACACCATGACCATGACAAGTCTTACTTTTTAAAAGGCATTTTATTGGGGTTCGCTTACAGTTTCAGAGGATTAGTCCATTATCATCATGGCAGAAGCAGGGTGGCAGGCAGGCAGACATGATGCTGGGGAAATAGCTGAGAGGTCTCCATCTGGATCCACCGGCAGCAGGAAGAGAGCCACTAGGCTTTGCTTGCATGAGCTTTTGAAAAGCTCAAAGCCCACCCCCAGTGACACACTTCCTCTAACAAGGTCACACCTCCTAATCCTTTCAAATACTGCCACTCTCTGATGGCTAAGCAATCAAATATATGAACCTACGGGGGGGTGGGGGGCATTCCTATTCAAACCATCACATCATCTAAGGCTCAGCTTCTTAAAACCTGGGTGTGGCTGAATGTGGATGTTGTGAAAAATTTGGCAATGGGGTGAAAGGTTTCTGAGCACACAACCACCAAAAATCAGTGAAAAACCAATCACAAAATGCATCTGAGGTGTTCTTTGCAGAGTTTACCTGTACTTTATCACATGACTTCACTGCGGACTTGTTTCTAAACACAGAACATATTCACCTTGCAAACAATGTCATACTTGCAAATGATATCACACCCACATAGCACCAACAAAGTCTTCTGAAATACCTCCCTTATATTGAAGACTGTTATATGTTATAAATTACAGAGCTTTTGCAAGTAAAGCAACATTTTCTGGTCGTACGGAAACTTAATGAATTAATTATTGCAAATAAAGACCTTAACACCCTCCTAAAATCATGTGTGTATCAAATTTGTGTATCTTTGGATTGTGCTTTTAAGAACACTTGACTTTCTAAAAAAGTTTGTGTTGCTGCCTTGAGTCTCATAAAGTCATTAAATGAATTTTGGCTTGGGAGTAGGATATTTTCCGGCAGTTTCTGAGAGTCCTAGAATATTTCCATTTTATACTATATGTTTACGTGAAACAGATTTTCAGCATTGTTAATCATAAAGTCAAAATATCAGCCATCTCTGAAAAACATTGAAGATGCTGAACATCCCACAGCACCAAATGTTCAAGAATGATTTAATTGTTTATGTAAAAATAACAAGGCCCAGTCATATCATTATTATGCCGATTCCCTCTATCTTTAATAAATGCCGCAATTATGTGTATAACAAAGAATTATTTTAAAACAAATTTCTTTATGATTTGTTATCCATAAATATTTGATCTGTAGACCTGTTTTATATACTTACGTACCCAGAGTCATGTAAATATTTCTCCCAGTGAAAAAGGTGATTGGAGAAAATGTTCAAGAAATCCTGATGGAGGGCAAGGGAGCTGCTTAGGCTGGGCAATCAGTGGTAGAGCTATTTAGACAAACTATGACCCATGAGTCTCCACACATCATGTAATTCAGGAGACTTACTTTCTTCTTTGCAAAATAGGGTAGCTGGTTGGCCTGGCGACCTACATAAAGTTGTAGAATTTGAGAGTCAGAAGTGACCTTTACGAGCCAACTGCACGTTTGTTTTAAGGTGCTGCAACTTTGACTTGGAAGGAGAGAGCTCAAACTAGAGACAAAAGAAATAATGTAACGTGGAGATGTTAGGTGGAAATGATCCCTTGCCTCACAGTGCACTGAGCTATAACCATAAGATGAATGCAGCCTTAAGTCACACGTGGCTTTCCTTCTATCCCACCCTCCCTGGCCTTACCCTGGCCCCACCCTCATCTCAGCATCCTCTGGAGCTGGCATTTCTGTAGACACACCATGCACACCCACAGCTAACTTCGCTGATTTCTGCCCCTGAGCCTCAATCCATCTCTTGTCTGCCTGGAATGTCCTCTTTGTTTCTAGTCATGGCCACACAGCTTACCATTCCCATAGGACCACTTTAAGCCAAGCCTTCCAACATCACTTTATGTGGAGCTGTGGGAATCCTACCTGGGTATCTTCTCATCTTGTCCAGACTTTTAAATTCCTGGAGAGACAGGACTATTGCCCTTCCTTAACACACGTAGCCCTATTTGCCTGATTTTGGTGCAGTCATTTGGCAATATTTTTGACAGAATAGCAGACATCTAACCAGACCAACTTAGTTTCAGCAAGATAATAATTCCAGGCTACCCGGGGCCTCACAATGCCTGCCTGTGGAAAGGAAAAAGGCATTTTGGGAGTTACATTTGATCCCTCCCATATATTCAAAATACAAAGGAGTCTAAGTGCCGGCCACTGTTAGGTTACTTACAGACAAGCTTTCCACTTCAGTGATTTCAGAAATTGGGTGACATGTTCTTTGTCTCATAAAGAATTCATTTTTAAGATGCTGATGGTTTTGGTGCTGGCTTGTGGCCAGCTTCAGGAAGTGTGGTTCACAAGCCATCAAGGCCTGTGCATACTCGGCATTCCTTTGGTAATGCAATTCTGGACCCAAATCGATTCCAGAAGTCTGATCTTCTGAGAGGGGCCAACACACCAGGCCTGTTGAACAGTCCCCTCCGGGCCTCCCTGCCCACCACCTTCATCAGTGTTCAACACCCAGTCACAGAGCTAAGCGCACAGTTCCCTGAGACCCACATTACAGGGATCTGAACAAGTCGATGAGCTCCGCAGCTTATGTTTGAAGAATTTGTTTCATGTTTTGGATAAAGTCAGAGAATTTATCCTTCAAAATTCCTTAGATTTAGTAACATGCCAATGCACTGTGTTAATGCAGTGAGTTTTCTTTCTTTCTTCCTCCTCCCCTTTTCTTTTCTTTCTCTCTCACTTTTTTTAAGGTTAAAAGCCGCCTTCCCTTTTAAGTATAAGTAATCCATCCAAATCCCGCCTAGGGGAACAAAAGGGATGCTGGTGATTTTCTCTTTCACAAAATGCAGAGACTTCCTCTCTGTCCTCTCCAAGCACCAGTCTATGAACTGAAGGGAAATTACTCTCCTCTCCATTGAGAAGGAGATTATGCAAAATGAGAAGGTAAAGCCAATCACCATGATACAAATACAAATACCAGCTTAACTCTATGCCTGGCAGAACCTTGTGCCTTTTCTTTCCAGATGTGGGTGCATATCCACATCTGCCCTTTTTTTTTTTTTTAAAATGAAAAAAAAAATCTATTAGCTGGTATTTTTAAGAGCTCACATGGCATAGAAACTTCAGAAGGACTGCCGAGACTTTCAGCCCTGTGTCCCGGACCTAACTAAGTCCCCTCTTCTTCCTAAATACAGAACCATTTTGCTAACTGCCTCACAGGGGGAACCAAAGCCAAGGCTGACTTTTCTCAGTGCTCTTTCCTCTGGATGCTCTGCAACAGGCTTATTCAGGCATTTCCCCACTTTTTACATTGGCACACATCCAGTAATGAGGAATTTGCTTCTCTATGAGTGACAAAATGGCAGAAGCCCCTTCTGTTTGACCCCAGATGCTGGGAGAAGAGCTAGTGAGCTTTTGTGTGCTTTGGGTGATGTCTTTTGAAAGTTCATGCCAGGACCTCAGCGAGGCAGGAGAACTTGATGATGGCCCTCTTTCTTAGGATCCTTTTGGAGCCCGGATGAATGGAAGCAAACCTGGCAGTCCAAAAGCACTGAGTTCAAATATGATTCTGTTGTTGTTCTTGGAGGCAAATTCAGCTCTCTATTCTGCTTTTCTGGGGTCAATATCAAGTCAATATGCAATTCTTCAGAGCTGACACCAGTGTGCTGACAGGAGTGATGGGTAGCACCTGGAGGCCAGCGTAGGGTACATATCGGTCTCCTAGATTATTTGAAATATTGATCCTCACATTTGTGAGTTAATGAATTTGTAATACTGGTTGGATTTCTACTCTGCAGTCGACACTATGTGGCTCGGGGAGAGTTATAAATCTGAATTGCTTGAGTGCAGCGGAAAGCGCCTGCGGTAGGCGTGCTGTGGCCTGAGCCACAGCGCAGCACTCTGTCCTTTGAGAGGACACACATGCACTAGGACAGGGAGTCAGCAGACTGAGCTGGAATGACTCACAGAATGAAGTGGCTTAAACAAGGTATAAATTTCAGGGTTTTTCTCCGAAGACAGTTAAAGGCTAGAATGATAGCCACGTTAGCCAATAAAAGTAGGGGCTGCTTCAAGTTCTTTCTGGAACTTCCGGTTTGCACCTAATGAACTGAGACATATGCTTTTGTCCTAATCGCTGCATGCTCACCTAGCCGACAGTGAGGAGGAGGGAGACACAACTCATCCCATTAAGAACTAGTCTGCAGGAGAATGCTTAACACTCCATTGGATAGAAAAGTGTCACATGGCCAGGTGCAGTTACAAAGGAAGCTGGGAGATAAAGTCTGTAATAGGAGCCATAGTACTAAGAAAGAAGAAGCTATTGTGTCTGACACAGGAAGTCCTCAGCTGAATCTCATTTGTGACACTCACCAGCTCTAGGACCTCAAGCGAATCAATTATGTGAAGCTCAATTTTTCTTATCCTAAAACAACATTATATCCATCCTATGTGGTCATTGTAATATCATAATATCTAATAATCATATCATCTAACACAAAGGCTGAACTGTGTTTACTAAATTGGTTGTAGTTGCTGTCTTCACAAGGTCTAGATGAGGGACAAAGAAGACAGTAGCAGACCCATCAGGGAACACCAGGAAAAGATGCATAGATGTCATCACTTACAGCTGAAATACATGGATGAAATGCATGAAGATTGTATTTAAAACACACATCTCAGACCGTAACACCTGTGTGATTGTTTCCTACTTACTTTTGCACGTCTTCTTTGAGGGGGTCTATTCAACAGTCCAAGTTTATGAGTGACTCTATAGTGTCTGTCTCATCTGTCCCATTCTTTCACTCTGTATCATTGCACTTCTTAAAGCCCATTTTATGGAGTACCCAGGCTGGTACAATAGATACTTTATCGTTTGACAAGATAATTCTTATTCCAGTGTGGCCCAGAGAATCCAAAAGATTATGCACTCCTTCATGTAGCTGTCTGCCTTTTTTCTAATTTGTTTGGCTTTGACCTTGCCTCTCCCTCTCTCCTCACTGGAGAGTGAGCAACCCGTGCTTTGCTGTTGTTGTTGCCTTGTGCATTTGTTTGTTTTCTGGGACAGAGTATCCTGCTCTAGCCCAGGCTTTCCTGGAACTCACTGCTTAGCTCAGGATGGCTTCAGGTGCACGGCAATCCTCCTTAGCCTCTCAAGTACCGGTGATATAGAAGTGAGCCACCATGGCCAACGTCCAATGTTTTAAAATGTTATCGCTAATTTTTCATGTTTGTATGTGATCTGTTTTGAGTTAGTTTTTGTTTTTGTAGTAATGTGGAAACCAAGGACTTTATACATGTTAGGCAATTCTCTCTTGACTGATGTAAATAGAGAAATTTTAGCCTTCTTTTGATTAGTGTTGCTTTTCTAGTTGTTCTCTTTCCTTTTACTTATTTTTCTTTTTCCGTGTGTGTGTGTGTGTGTGTGTGTGTGTGTGTGTGTGTGTGTATACACATGTTTGCATGTGTGCACGCATGTGTTTGGGGTGGTGAGCGTGCATATATGTAGATGTGGATGTATATGGAGGTTTAAGATTGATATGGAGATCATCTTGAATTGATCTTATACCTTAATCAATAAGATTAAGTCAAACCCAGAGCTTGCCTTTCAAATCTTGTTGGCCAGTTTGCTCTAGATCTCTCTCTGAGGCTGGAATTATGGTAGGGCTTCCATGCTTACCCAGCATTGGGTTTTGGGGACCCAAACTCTGGTCCTCATGCTTGCTCGTGTGTCAACTCCTGGTCCCTTTTGTTCAATTTTTAAAGTACTGGCATAATTATGTTTTTTTTTTTTTTTATGAAGAGCATTGAATCACAGATGGATTTTTCCCCTCACTTCAGTCTATTTTGCTATTTTACCTTTTAATTGGTATCTTTATAAAATGTGTGTGTGTGTGTGTGTGTGTGTGTGTGTGTGTGTGTGTGTGTTGATGTGTAAGGCTGGGGATGGAACTCAAATCCTTGGACATTCTAGGCCAGTGCTCTACCACTGAACTGCATCCCCAGACCTGTACAGTTTACTTCTAATATTACTCATGTCTTAGGATTGAATCGGGTTTTTTGTTTGTTTGTTTGCTGGTTTTGTTTTTGTTTGTGCCTTTGCTTTCCTTCCCTCTCTTCTATTTCTCCATTTCCATGTAAAGCACTGAAGTTATATTTAGAAATCAATTTCGATTTATTTATTCACTTTTTCATAATTTGCAGTATCTGCCCTCGGGATCACGATGTGCACTCACTGTTGTCCTCCAGCCCCAGTCAACTGCTATCTGCATTTTTCTACTTCAAGCAGAACCCACCTCAGCTTCCACTGTTGCAATTGTTGTCCTCAGCTTCCATTCCCATCTCCTACTCACAATACAGCCAGCTTAACCGATGCACTGACAGCTATAGGAAAAGGGTATCATTTTGTTTCTTTATATTAAACGCTACTTGCACAGTCCAGTGGTAAGAGCTGACGCTTATGCATGTGTTTTCTACCTGACGCCCTTTCTTCATTCCTGATTCCTGCATTTTCCTTCCCTCCTACGCAAAGAACTTCAGTAGCTCTTCTCTCAATGGTTCTACTGACAATAAATTCTCGCTGCTTCCATTCATCTAAGGAGGTCTCTCATCTTCATCCTTGAAGGATGTTTTACTGGATTTCCTGACTGGCAGTTCTCTCTGACCCTTGGAAGCAGGTTCCGTTTCCTTGTGGCTTCCATGATTTCTTATGGGAAATCTGCTGTTATTTAAATTGTTTTTCTTCCTAGTGATGCGCAGTTTCTCTCTAATCTCAAGATTTTCCTTTGTGTTTAGTTTCAGGTATTTGATCACAATATGCCTTGACAAGAGTTCTTTGTGTTTATTTTGTTTGGCATTCACTCAGCTTCTTGAGTCATGAGATGTTTTCAGTCATGTTTCTTTAATTTTTTTAGTCCTTCTTTCTTCCTCCTCTCCATCTATGACTTTGATATGCAGATATTAGGTTATTTGTTATGGATGTAGAAGCCTCCTACCTCCCCAACCCATAAGCCATAGGCCCAAGCAATTTCCAAATGAGTTCAAGGAAGAGATAATCTTTGTGCATAACAACATGCAAGGGCAGATAGCTTTGAAAATCATATTTTAATGAACTTTACTTTTAAACGGATATATAATGTACCAGTGGTCAATACTGATGAGACGCCATGTGTATTTGAAACATACATACATTAGCTGTTTCATCATGATAATTCACAATTATTTCTCCTCGTCACCCTACTGTGCCATAATACACAAGATCATCTTACTCTCAACTAAATATGAACAGTTTCCACCCTTTCTTAATAACTCCTACTGTCACAGACTCAGTTACCATTCTGCTCTCAACATAAATGAGTTCAACTTTTGTATGTTCTCTATATAGCGAGATCATGTAACATTTGACTT